>JAULKM010106730.1:0-24127 GCA_032355605.1 Rubia tinctorum | reverse complement strand
CAACCACCCGCACCCTGCCGCTCAACTTCTCTCGCCACCGCACCCCCCAGTCCTCTCCACCGCAAAACCTCATAATCGCAAACCCGCTCCACGGGAACCCTCTGCTCAAATCATTGCGGCGATTGAAATAGGAGGTGGCAATTGAAGGAGAACACGGTGACGACCTGATAAAAGGAGGAAGCTGGTCGACGGAGGCGGGTCGGTGGAAACGGAGTCGAGAAATGGGTCGACTGAAACAAAGTTGGAAAATGAAGTCCGTGGAATCGAAGTTGGGAGATGGAGGAGGAAGAGGGTGGTGGTGATAGAGATCGGGAGATGGAGGAGGAGGAGATGGGATATGGGAGATGGAAGATGGGTGATGGTGGTGGTGGAGATGGGTGGTGGTGGTTGAGGAGGGAGAAGCATGCGGTGGAGGAGGGAGAAGCAGGTGGAGGAATTGGAGGTTGAAAACAGGGGAAATAGGGTCTTTTCACGTGTGGCAAATCTGAAGAGAGATTTTCTCTCTCTGCAGATTGCCCTGAGACAGAGGGAGTACTAATTTATAACGTAGCAAGTATTGCGCATTTATAATTTTAAATTGTCCCACACTAGATTATACTTTCTATGATATTCTAATATTGATTCCTAACAAAATGACACATTTTTTAATGAAAAGTAAAATTAGTAAAGAAAATTGTATTTGGAAAGTAAAAATTAATTTGATTGGATGAAAATAATCTAAATTTTATCAAAAGAGGAAGGCATCATTATTAAAAGACCAAACTAAAAAGGGAAATGGAACCAATGTTAGGAGATCGATGTATAGTTTAATTTTACTTCATTTTTATGTTGATTGATCGAGATAAAAAGATAAATTGCACATTTTCATTTCTAAATGGTCCTACTTTAAATTGTATATTTTGATTTGACTTTATTTTTATGTTGATTGATCGAGTTTAAAGAGATAGAATGTAAAACCCATAATTGCTGGGGATGAGTCTATTGATATTTATAGACAAGTACAAAGGGTACGATAATACATGGAATAGATTATTACAAATCAACCAGGAAAGGATTCGTTCCTTATCCTTCTTCTATTCCTTATTTAATATTTACCCCTCCCCTCCCCTCTCTCAAGCGAAGCGCATGATTACTAGCAACGCAGAGGTTGGAACATAGAAATTCAAACTGATGACGAGGTAGACCATTGGTAAACACGTTCGCAAGTTGAAGGTATGAAGAAACATGAAATGCCTTGAAATTGTAGGAAGCCAACATATCGCGATGAAAATGATAATCAATATCAATATGTTTGGCTCTCTTATGTGGAACAAGATTTTGAGTAAGAAAGAGAGCACTATTGTTATCACACAACTATATAAAGGTACGGTAGATGACACACTAATATCCAAAAGAAGATTCATCATCCAAGCTAGTTCCTCCGTGATATTATCCATAGCACGATATTTGATCTTGAGCTAGAACGAGACACCCTAAGTTGCTTCTTAGAACTCTAAGAAACCAAGTTACCACCAAGAAAGATGTCGTAACCATAAGTTGACATATGAGTCTCCAAATAGCGAGCTCAATCGGCATCTGAATAGCTAATAACAACAGGGGAAAACAAATTTGTGCAAAAAGACAGCCCAAAGTGAACTATGAATGTAGCACAAAATTCGAGTGACAACCTGCAAATGGTCATCAGTAGGAGTCTTCATGAATAGATTGACCTTATTGACAAAATAAGACACATCCGAACATGTGATTGTTAAGTACGGAAGAGCCCAAACCAAAGAGCGATAAAACGTGGGATAACCAAACAGCTTGCTGGAAGAGCTAAGGAGTTGAGAATATGCCACAAACAGACATAGCCGGACCAAGGGAAGTGCAGGTCGTGCACTTGCATAGAGCCTAAATTTTTAGAGGCCTTTTTTTTAAAATAAAAAAAAACACTTTTTGTTTATTGATTTTGTATATAATAGAAAGATTGTCCAAAATGATACCCACTTTTAACCAAAATTCACAGTTTGGTACCCAAATTTTGAATTTTTCCTATAAAGTTATTTCATTTATGTCTCAAAAAGGTACCTTTTAGCAAAAATGGGTACCAATTTGGGTCAAAATTGTGTTATAATGGTATCCACTTTTTCCACTATCTACTTAATTGTATTTAGTAAGCATTTAGGGCTTATAAATTGTAACTTTGAGAGGTACGACGACGACCTCCCAGCCCCCTATTTTCCTGTTATATCATCTAACAAGTTCATATGCCAACATTATATGATCATGTATATTTCTTCCTAGCTCAAAAGGTGTCTGATCACACTGCACTACTTCACTTTTCACTTCACTCAGCCTATTTGTAAAGATCTTCGAGATTACCTTATAAACAGTTATACAACAAGAGATAGGCCCTTAATGGTTTTTGCAGCAGGATGTTTAGGAATTAAAGTCACCATTGTGCTATTCACTGCTTCGTACATTCTCCCATTGACAAAGGAGTAATTATTAGCAACCAGTATATCCTCCCTCACAATTTTCCAAATTACATATAAAAAATTGAAGTAAATTCATTAATACCTGGGGCTTTCATGCCTCCTATGCTTTTCAGGACTTGTAGCACCTCATTCTCTTTTACTTCCATAATCATCTTTCTATGTCCCTCTATGCTAAGTATTTTACCTTGCCTTAGAACTATTACATCCACCCTTCCAGTCTTTCTACAGTTTTCCCCACTAGATCACCATAGAACTCCAATACCGCTGACTCCATTTCTCCTTGATCATTTGTGACAAACCGTATGCTCTTCCTATTTTCAAAACTCCAGGTGAGGTGTTCTTGGATTTTACAGTGGCATGAAAGTAAGCGTTATGTCCATCACCAAGTTTTATCCAATCCACCTTCGACTTTTATATCTTCTCATAAATTGTGTTCCATTTTGTCACCTCCTTAACACAGTGTATTACTCTGTAAACTTTTTGTCTATCCAATTTGTTGCTCCCCAGATCTCTATGTGTTTCATACAGTTCTTTCTTGACCTCTTTTAGCTTCTACTTCTGAAACTAGTCAGTGTTCCTAACTACCATATCAATTCTAGAGTAAATCACCTCTTCTATTTGACCATGTGAAGTATTTACCAACACTCTCACATTCAAACAGCCCAACCCTAGTCATCATTTGCTCTAAATCCCAAAACTCAAATATTTGTACTTAACGACCTTCTATTCTGTCATTTGTTATTAATACATAGTTAAAATCCTCCATGATTAACCAAGGTCCTTGAGCCTATTTTTGTAGATTTTTTATGTCCCTCCAAAACTTCTCTCATTTTAGTTTGGTTCCCTGCATAGACAACTAAAACAAATACACCAGTTTCATTCTTTTCAACAACCTCACAGTGAATCAACTTATCTATGTTTTTGACAATTCTTAGTTCCACTCTATACTGATCCCATAACACCCATATTATTTCATTAGGGTGGGCTTCATAATTATTAATATACCTCCATTTTGACTCTATTTTACTACTCAAATCCTCAGCCTTTTCTTTATTAACTCTAGTTTCCACTAACCACCAATTTGTATATTCACCGCATTGAGGCGTTAGCTAATCTCTTTACAATTTGCTGATTTATTTAGCCCACATATGTTCCATGATAATATCATGGAGCATGCCCGTATGAACCTGCAGGATCATTTCAAAGCCCCCAGTCCCTTGCTTTTATAATATGATATTGTCTCCCAAGGCCTTTCCACCATTCAACTTCTGTTGTGTCAGTACATGACTTGCACTCATTTTCTCCTTTCCTTTCCCTTTACTCCTCACTATACTCCGTTCATTCTCTTCTGCTATTTTAGTTTCTTTTCCTTTCATCTCTCCGGTCACTTCCTTTCTGTTATTACTATTTCTTTCAGTTTCAATTTCGATCTTTATACCTTTTTTCCTTTTGTTTCACCGTGTCCTCCCACCAGCCATATCTCATAATACAATGGTTTCCATTCCAGATCTATTTCATGCTTAATCATGTTCCCATCAACATCCTTAATGTTCACACTTTCTAGCACTTTCTGAGTTATATCCACCTCCTCCAGGATTCTTGCATAAGAAACTTTGAGCTTGTTAGCTATGAATTCATATGTGAATACAGGTTTGCCAATTGTACTCCCAATATTTCCCAAACGTTTCGCTCCCTACAAGTGTAATGGCAGCTCAGGCAGCTTAACCTAGATTGGAAGAGTTTTCACCATATCCTATCGCAAAGAGAAACCGGGTTTCCAAATATGCAAGAACATTTCCATATTGAAAATTGTATTAGGCTCTTTTTTCATCACTTTGTATCTATCACCTTTAGATCTAAATATTAGTATGAAGTACCTTTCCTCACTGTACAACATTTCAGGTAAGACTACAAACGCCTAGAATTTCACCCTGTACTTTTTCAAAGCAGTCATGGTTATCTCCCCTCCTATCATATAAACTATCAATGAATTCTCCCAGTACTAAATCTCAGATTTAACTCATCATGTTTAATTTCAATTTCTTTTTCCCCATTTATCATCATATGGACAACATATTATATATGCATACCATTGGATTGTACTCTATTCCACTAATCACATCCACCCATAATCTTCCATCAATTTAACTTCCATTCATATCCAATTCAGTTTTTAGTTCAAACCATACCCGTTTGTCCAAGATCTTCTTCCACTTCAGTATTGTATTCAATTTCCTCTTCTTCCTTTGTCATATTCCGATCTTGATTGCTACAATTATACTGAACTCAATTATAATTTTTTAAATTGTCGTAGATATAATTTTTTTTACATCTATATGCATAACTAATATATCTACTTCATATCGGAATATAATCAATTAAAATTTTAATATTTTTTTATGAAATTAAAATTTTAATTTTTTACCAATCTAATATTGATGTAAATGGTCTATTTTTTTGATATCAAGCTTCATAGACAATTTTAATAACTTAAATGGATACAAGGTATATTCACTAGTGGAGAAATGATCGATTAAAGGCGGTTCTATCAAATAAGAGAATGCACTTTAAAACCACCTTCTCTGATTCCGCCTTTCTTTGAGATCCGAAATAGGTTCCGAATTTGGAACACTGGCGTTGGGCAGAGGTAGAGTGGCACAAATTCGAGGTAGCGACAGAGCAACACACAACAAAGATGGTGGAGTAACGCACATCGACATTCACCTGCGCTGGCGTGAGGGCAACAACATGAGTGACAACAACGGCGTGAGTGAGGGAGGACAGCGGGAGTGAAGACGGCAGGTGGTGTGAGGAAGGACCGCGAGAGTGAAGACGACAAGTGGCGTGAGTGAGAGATATATAGATTCCAACTTCCTAGTGGGAGAAAGAGCAAAACGTGGTTGAATCAAAATTTGGCTAAGTGTTGGAAAGAAACTTGGGCGCTGGAACCCTAACTGGCTAACATGTTTATATATTGGGCTAAAAAGACGGCCCATTAAAGGCGGTTCTAATTTTAGACCGCCTTTAAAATAAAAGATTGACCTAGGAGGTAGTTCAAAGTTCGGAAGTGCTTTCAGCTCTTCATTAAAGGAGGTTCTATAAGTAGAACCGCCTTTAATCGATTGCAATTAAATGCAGTTCTGCCTTTTATTGATTTTGAACCGTCTTTAAAATGAAAAAGTGACTTGGGAGAAAGTTCCAAACTCGGAACCTCATTCGGATACTCATTAGAAGGCGGTTTCTCAAGAACCGCCTTCTTACACCGCCTTTAATCAAACATTCTCTAAAAGGCAAGGGAAGAAAACAAAAGAAGAATATAAAAGGCAATTGGTTTCATCCTTCAACTGCAATCTCAACTTGGTCTTTATCCTGATTTTCAAATGTAAATTGGTCTTGGTCCTTTACTCACTACTTTGGAAGATTTTACCTCCAGTTATTTAGAGTCTCATCAAACGAAAAAAATAAAGGAGAGGGAAGGGAGTGTGGATCAATTTCCTTTTCAAGATTTCAGTTCTAGTAATCTACAATCTAATCAAAAACAGAAGAAACGGGGGGAAAGGGAGGGCGGCAGGCGCTTTAAGGAAGTTCTTTTGGGAGTTTAAAAGGTGCTGGGGTATTTAAGGAAATGAATGTTCTTCATTAAGTTTCCAGGCAAAACTAAGCACTTTTCAATAGTAAAAAGGCGGTGATGCTTCTCTCAAGAAAGAAATGGATTTTCCCCCCAAAGATTCCGATGCAGAAGACTAAGAGAAAGGGAGCCATTTGTAGCCGTTTTTGTAAGGAATCTAGAAAGGATAGGGTAATTGGAACATGTCTCTTTACCAAGGAATTAAGTTTCACAAATTCTCACCAACATAGGATGAACTCTCTTGTTTGAGCTTTTTGGCTTCTGAAATACAATTTGATTTTTGCTCCAACATTGTATGTTTTCTGTAACTAAGGAAGCTTGAGGACAGTCGGAAGTATTCAGACCCCGCAAGGATGATCCAGAAAGAAGGCTACTTCCACAAAAGAGGATGGGAGAGGAAAATATTTTGCCCTCGAGGGAAAAAAAAAGAAGAAGATTTCAGAACAGTGCTAATCGTGAGCACTGCGACCAAGGAGATCACATGCGAAGTTGCATCTGTAGGAATGCATGGAGGAGAAACATACACACGTGCGCATTAGTCATTAATCTGATGGTATTTTCTTATTTATTGAAAAGATACAATTCACCGTTCAACAAACATAGCCATTTTACTTTATACTCAGGCCATCTTGCATTGCCGCCGCGATTGTGGAACACGCTACTTGGCAATCACAAGACTATGAACACTTTTGACACACGACACCACCGTCGAGGGAACAATCAGGAACCTCCCACATTCAGCACACACAATCTCTGCCACCGAACACGAACCATGATTATGATACCACTTGTTCGAACGGTATATCCCATTTCAATCCACATTAATATAATATTATCCATTTTAGATCTAACATGAGCGAATTTATCTTTGAACTCCTTTCCAAAAAATCTAATACTAATATAATGAGACTATTATTTACATTGATCATAACAATTATCGTTCTATTTTCTAATACTCAATCTATTCCAAAATAAGGTTTCTATCAATTTTTCAGATAGGCATTTATACTCCATCCGTTCCACTCTAAATTACTTATTCATTTTTGAGAGTCAAACTTTGTAAAATTTGACCCTAAATATAAATTAATGTATAAATAAAAAATATATCATGTGAGATATTGTTAAATTTGTCCTAACATCTATTTTCTAAATATTAATTTTTTAATGCGGCATTATTATATCTAACTAGAGATATCTACGGTCAAACATGCTCATTGAATACCATGAAAAAGTTAAGAAACAACTTAAAATGAGACGGAGGGAGTACATGCTGATGTTGCATGAAAAATTAAAATGAACCGGTCAAATTTTAACATAAATAAAAAAAATAGTAAAATAAAAGTTTATTTTATAACAGGCGAAAATGAATATTAGGAACTAGCATAAGCATAAAACTTGGCCTGAACACACCGGATTCACCGGAACATGTCTTGTAATTTCGGCTAGTTTAGCAGATTAATCGAGGGTTGTAGGAGGAGGCCTGTTGTGGGACAGTGGGGATTTGATTCAATTTTGCCATTTTGGAGATGAAACGATGAATACTTTTGTATTCACGGGGCATGTCTTGTCCGGTTGTCCTCTTCTCATTGACAAGTTTCTCTCTCCCTCTTTTCTATAACTTTTAAATGCTGAGTTCTTTATTTAGTTTTCCTCTGGTTTCTTAAATTTCCACCTACAACTCTCACAACTTGTTTGAGATTTTGTGGTGCTTATAGAACGTACAACTGTAAAATCACTAAAATAATCACTCACTCTTGTAGTTTCTTTTAATTAAATCTTCATTTTTTTCTCTTCAATCTCACCAAAAGCAATCACAAATTTTTTTTTTCATTTTTACTCATAATGGTAGAAATCACTAAAAAAATCACTACATATACATCATTTGATTTTCTATATCCTACTCATTTATTTTACCTTCAATTTTTAATTTAAATAGATTTGTCTACCCAAAATAAATGGAAGTGTGAAATTAACAATACAATTTACTCTCTTTGTTATTTATGGATCCCACTTAATTTTTCCTATCTTATTTATTAATTTTACCATTAGTATTTAATTTAAATAAATTTGACAACTAAAAATAAATTAAAATGTTAAATTTAATAATATATTTTAAATTTTAATTTCATTTTTCAAACTTCAAATTCATTTTTGTTAAAATTAAGTAAAGAATAATTAGAAAATTAAAATTTAAAATAAAAAATAATAAGAAAATTTAAATTAAAAGGTAAAAAATGGAGGCGGTCAAAAATATTTCAAAAAAATAATAGAGGCGGTCAAATTTTTCAAAAAAAGCTACTTTGCCATGTGTCCCAAGCAGAAATGGACACGTGACACTTGAGGGGACAAAAAGGGGCCCGCGCGTCAAGCACATGGGTTAGAGCATTGGAAGTGGTTGCTTGGATTAAATACTAGTGTCCGATTTTTATGTAAAAAATCACAAAGAGACCACCACTGTGGGAATTTGTGATCTCTTTGTAGTCTCTTTTAAAAAAACACAAAGAAACCACATTGTAAATGCTCTTATGTAATCCAACCGGTTATGAAATCAATAGAACCCTCTGTCTAATTGCTTTCCTTTCACCCTCATTTACAATTTTTAGAGTACTATAGTAAAAAGAGTATCATCCTTAATTATAAGACTCACGTAGTGAATTATTATATGAATTATGTCAGATAGAAAAATATTGATTATAGAGATTGGTAAAATTTTGATCTAAACATAGGTGTAGTAAAGTAAACTTTAGTGTGACTTATCAAAGTTTAATATTAATAATAATTAGTAAAATATTATATTATATTAATTGTGTATTATACTCAAGTTCGAATAATTAAGTACTCCCTCTGTTTTTTTTATGTTGGCATCATAGTTTTAGGTTTATTTTTTTTCAAGTTAAAATATGGTGAAAACTGAGTGAAGAGGGTAAAATTTTTAATGAGTCGTGTAAAATGATCCACTTTTTGACATAAAAGGAAATGTGACAATTTAAAAAAAACAAACGAAAATGAAGAGCATGCTAAACTTATAAAAACATAGGAAGTGTATTTTTATTTTATCTTTTAATTTATAATTACATATATATATATAACCATTTTCAAATTTATATTACACGATACATCTTGGATAAATTATCATAGATTATTTATTTTTTATAATTGTAGGAGTATTTAAAATTAAAATATTTTATATCTATATAGTACAACATAAAATATGATATAAATGAACTAATACCTAGCATATTTATATGTATGGCTTAATTTACAATGTAAGTATTATCAAATAAAATTAAAATAAGTGCATTTCGAGCAATTAATTTTGGGTAAATATAGTCATATTTATTTGTTTTTGACAAATGTGTTGACTAGTACAAATGTTAATAATACGGCCTCAATATTAGCATATGTTAAAAGAAGGTCAATTAGAAGAGGCTAGTTAAAAATGTTGCCACATCAGATTGAAGACTATAAATTATCTTTGCATTTGAGATGATTTTTCGACACGAAATCGATTATGATGATGTGCCAGTGACTTTTATCCATTGATATCTGCATTAGAAATACTCTTAAAATACAATTTTTTTAAAGCCTTAAGATGCATAATTAATTAGAGTAAATTTTATGTTGTCATCTTTTGAAACTTTTCAAAAGAAATTATCATTTTTCAACAATATTACTATGCTTTTATTTCGATTCAAAATGCATCATTTTGTCTAATTTTATTTGTACATTAATCTGTACATTCTATAAAAGGATATTTTTATCATTTTAACTTATTATTCCTCTTTTCCTTTGCTATGTTACAGTTAAACTTCTTCCATTCTCCCCGCCATTATAAAAACACTCACCACCACCCCCGCATCCTCGAACCCACAACACAAACACCACCTCTGAAGTTTAATTCAACGACATTCCACAATTTCATTTCTAACTAGGATATTATTGATAACTATAATTTCAACACAATAGTTAAATCGACAACATCAAAATATCACAATTGTTAATGCCAAAAATCGTAGTATGTCTAGCGATGATCCACACAAGCCCAATATGCACCTGGACCTACAAGACAGGCAGAGACAGGTAGGCCCTGGGCCATGTCTGCTCTGACGCTCCCGTTAGACATGGAAGTCATATAGAAGCGAATCTCAGTGAATAGTAGACTGATGGGAAAATCTTACCTCGTGTCTTGAACTCTTCCTCGTTATATGTGGTTTGGTGGCTGATGGGACTGGAGTTGTCCCATCATTGCACCTCAAGGCGTTACTTGTTTGCCCTCACGATCAGGTAGCGTCCCTGGGTATACATGTTGCACCTCTCTGTCTTCTCTGGTTATTGGGCCGCTAGGCCCATACATTATCAAGTCTCCCTAGCTAGTGGCCTGACCAGGTCGATGGACTTGCAAGCCAATGGCTGTGCCGGAGCCTGGCTTTCCCTATTTTCGAAACACGTCTACTAGGGGCATGCAGCGTCCTTGGGAGCAGGTAGCGTCCCTGTTATTTTGACGGTTCTTTTTGGTTTTGAAATTGCCCGCCCACGTATGATCTTTTTCTCATAAATTCACCTATTTACGGTTACACTACCTATCTGGATGTCCACCATGTGTCACATTCTGACGGTTTTCTGCAAGCTGGTTGGGTAATCTTTGCTCTCTCTCAAAGCGATTATCATTACTTTTGTCGCTTTGTCTGTCGTGGTTATTAACTGCCTTTGTCAGTCTTATCTTCCTTTTTCTTTTCACCTGTTCATATCCTTCATCATTTTCATTTTCCTTTAACCGTATCCCCTTCTCTGTGATTTCGTCCGCCTCTTTTCGCTCAGCCTTTTGGTTCTTCGGTGATTTTTGATCTCCTTCCAGGTACCCTTTCTGCCTCCTCTTATTCTCCTTCTTTCCATCATTTTTTACTTTAGCGTCATGGTTTCCATCGTCGGTTCCCCTAAGTCAGAATCATATTGCGACACCACTAATCCTGATCTCTGGGCCGCCCTTCATGTCATAGAGGCTGCCTTCAATGCCCAGAACATCGTTTTAAATAATATTCGTGACCATGTCCTTCTCCCTGGGGTCAGCCAGGAAGTCATAGACGTGGCCGCGGGCATGGTCACTGTTTATCTTGAGACACTAGAACAGTGTTGTCTTAGGTTTCCCCTTTCTTCCTTCTTCCAGGCCGTTTTAGCCTTTTAAGAGTTAGGCCTGACTAACCTTCCCCCTAATTATGTAAGGGTCGTTTTAGGTTTTGAGCTCTTATGTTGCCTCTTAAGAATTCAACCTACTGTTACCTTATTCCATGTATTCTGTCACTTTGCCCGAATGCCCCCAGACTGGACCATTTTGAAGTTCCGGGAGGATGGGGCTAAGCTGTTGATCGATCTTCCCACTCGCATCAAGTGGAAGAGGAAGTTTTTCTTTGTGGACGAGGAGGTCATCCTTGGCCTCGCTTATGAGGAGAGGGTCACCTACCCCTCCAGGACAAAGAGAGGGCAGGATTCTCGTCCCTCTGTCGTTGAAACCTTTCCCCTTCAACCCTCCATCTCCCATCTTGAAAGTGTGGGCGTCAGGGGGACCGCCTCTTACACGATTCCACTCTGCGTGTTGTTGGCATGCCGTATTTTCCTGATGCCCTTTCTCCCAGCGAGGGCCTCTCTAACTTGAGTGCTACTTACTATTTTGGCTTGGCTATTTACTTCGCTTGTCGCTTTCCCCCTTTATTTGTTTTTTACTTTTTGTAAATTGCTAATTTTCCTCCTTTTTTTTGTAGAGATGTTCGTGGCCGATTTCTCCGGGATCTGTCAAGGCTTCCTCGCCGGGCATGAAGCAGCCGTCCCACCTCTCATACTGACGATGCGGCCGACATTATCAACCAACAAGTGGGGACGATCAATGTCTCCGACTATGAAGTCCACGAGGATGAGCTTGCTTTGAAGAGGACCCGCCGCAGGCTGCGGAGGAGGGGAGTGGACAGTGGGGCAGGTCTTAGCCTGCCTCCATGCTCCCTCATTTCAGAGGAGGTTTCGGAGATGCCAATTTTCGGCAAATAGGGCCTTGCTCTAACAGCTCGGCCTGGTCCCTTCTCACCTCCCCCCTCTCCCCCCCCCCCGCGCATGCCTCTTCTTCACCAGGGTCTGCTCCAGGCCCCTTATGCAGCGACTCTGCCCGAACCGAGCTAGTTTTCAGATCCTGCATATTCTGCACTTCAATGTCTGGAAGCGTGAATGTTCCTTGAACGTCGCTGACACCAGTTCTCTGATCGACTGGTCAGCTGCTGCCGTTCTTGAGGTTTGTTCTTCCCTCTTCCCTCTTCTTTATTTATTCATTTTTTCCATTGCTTTGCGCCATGCTCATTCATTTTCTTCTTCTTTTTTGAGCACCTATGTTCAGCCAGAATCATGCAGGAAGAGAAAGACAGCCTACGGGCGGAACTCAGCGAGCTGAAGCGCAGCATGACCTCTCTACATCCTCAGGCTTATCTCATCATGGAGCTGGAGAAAGATCTGGAGTTGGAGAAGGGTGTCAACGGCTCCCTGCAGAGCTCCCTGCACCGTGCTGAGGCCAAGATTACTAATCTAAAGAACTTCCAAGAGTGGGTTTTCATCCGGGGTTTCCTGAGCCTTTACTTCCGTGTGGTGCGGAGTAACAAGGCATCTGAGCTGCTAAGAGGTGCGCTGATGAGGGCCATCGACATGTATTCCCGCACTGAGGATGAAGACCAATTGTGAGCTGGCCTTGGTGATGCCTTCATCCCTTTCCGGGAGTACAACTTTACTGAGTACTTCTCGCAGTTGCACCTGGGAATGTCACTGGCGGAGCTGGACAATTGGACCCCTAACGGTATCGCCCCAAGAGGTTGATGTACATTCTTCCACCGGGACCCAGCAATTGGGCGGAGACACGGCGGTCCCTGATGTGGAAGTTGCTCAAGTTGTTGGCCGCTCGAAAAAGGAAGGTGATACCGGGAAAGGCCCATGCGAGGGACGAGGATGAGGAGGCTAGTGTCATGGCCATCGAGAAACTTCAGGAGGAAGGAGATGCATATAAGTCTTAAAAGGCTTAAACCCGCATGTTCCTCTTTTGTCATTATTTTTTTTAATCATCTGTCCGTTCCCCCATCGAGGGATGAAACAATATTACTTATTTTGTAATCTTTGAATGTTTGTTTTTCATCTTTTCATCGTGACTCTTTTATGTTTTTATCAGCCAATGTTGATTATCCCGTTCGCTATTTTTTTCTTGATTTTTTTTTCATTTACTTCTAGAATCTGTCATGTATTTGCGCTGGCCGTTAGGCCCAGTGCTGCAGGCTCAGCCTGGGTCGAGCCTGTTCACCTCCGGCACTGATCGCGGTCATAAGCTTGTTTCCTTTTGCCTTAATGAAATCTACCTTGAAATTATGCTGGTCGTTGGGGCCAGCGTTGCATCCCTCACTTGGATTCGACTTCATTTTTTGTCCGGTGTTTGCTGTGACCGGAAGTTTATTTCATTGAGTTTTAGATCAGCACTTGCTGTTGGGACCAACCCTGTAATTTTACCCTGAATTTGGTCATTCATTGGCGCTGGGTGCGGCCGGGGATTCATTTCCTTAACCCATTTGAGATCCAGCCTGCACTTTGCACTGGAAGTGTGCACTAACGCGGCAACTTTAGCCTGAATCGGGCCTTTCTCCATCGTTGTGTGTGGCCAGAGGTTAATTTCATTAGCACCTTTGAGATTAGGCAGAACTTTGCGCTGGTAGTCTGCGCCAGCTTAGCAACTTTAGCCTGAATCAGGCCCTTCCCCGGCGCTTGGTGTAGCCGGAGGTTCGTTTCATTAGCTCCTTTGAGATTTGACCTGAACTTTGCACTGGAAGTCTGCGCCAGCGCGGTAACTTTAGCCTGAATCGGGCCCTTCCCCGGCGCTAGGTGTAGCGGGATGTTCATTTAATTAGCCCCTTTGAGATTCGGTCTGCACTTTGCGCTAGCAGTATGCGCCACCAGGGAAACTTTAGCCTGAATCGGGACCTTCCCTGACGCTGGGTGTAGCCTGAGGTTCATTTCATTATCCCTTTAAGATTCGACCTACACTTTGCGCTGGCAATCTGCACCAGCGCGACAACTTTAGCCTAAATTGGGCCCTTCCCCTGCACTGGGTGTAGCCAAAGGTTCATTTCATTAGCCCTTTTGAGATTTGGCCTGCACTTTGCGCTATCAGTCTGAGCCAGCGAAGCAGCTTTAGCCTGAGTCGGGCCTTTCCCCGGCGCTAGATGTAGTTGGAGGTTCATTTCATCAGCCCATTTTAGATTCAGTCTGTATTTTGTGCTGGCAGTCTGCTCCAGTGCGACAACTTTAGCCTGAATCGAGCCCTTCCCCGGAGATGGGTGTAGTCGGATGCTAATTTATTAGCCCCTTTTAGATTCGGCCTGCACTTTGCGTTGGAAGGCTACCCCAGCGTGACAACTTTAGCCTGAATCAGGCCCTTCCCCGCGCTCTGGGTGAAACCAGAGGTTCATTTCATTAGATCCTTTGAAGTCTGCGCCAGTGCGACAACTTTAGCCTGAATTGGGCCCTTCCCCAATGCCGCGTGTAGACGGAGGTTCATTTCATTAGCCCCTTTGAGATTCGGCCTGCACTTTGCGCTGGCATTCTGCGCCAGCGCAACAACTTTAGCATGAATCGGGCCCTTCCCCAATGTTGGGTGTAGCCGGAGGTTCATTTCATTAGACACTTTAAGATTGGGTCTGCACTTTGTGCTGATAGTTTGTGCCAGCGGGACAATTTTTGCTTGAATCAGGTCATTCCCCAGCGCTGGGTGTAGCCGGAGGTCATTTCATTAGCCACTTTGACATTCGGCCGGCACTTTGCACTGGCACTCTGCGCCAGCACGACAAATTTAGCGTGAATCGGGCTTTTCCCTGGCGCTGGATGTAGCTGGAGGTTCACTTCCTCAGTGCTGGGTGTTGCCGGAGGTTCATTTCATTAGCCTCTTTGAGATTCGACCTGTACTTTGCGCTGGCATTTTGCGCTTGCAGAGTAACTTTAGCCTGAATCGGGCCCTTCCCCGGCGCTGGGTGTAGTCGAGGTTCATTTCATTATCCCCTTTGAGATTTGTCCTGCACTTTGCACCGACAGCCTGCGCAAGCACGACAACTTTAGCTTGAATCAGGCCCTTCCCCAATACTGGGTGTAGCGGGAGGTTCATTTCATTAGCCCATTTGAGATTGGGCATGCACTTTGCGCTGGAAGTTTGTACCAGCGCGACAACTTTAGCTTGAATCATGCCCTTCCCCCTCGCTGGGTGTAGCCGGAGGTTCATTTCATTAGCCCCTTTGAGATTCAGCCTGCACTTAGACTGCCAGCGCGATAACTTTAGCTTGAATCAGGCCCTTCTCCGACGCTGGGTGTAGCCGGAGGTTCATTTCATTAGCCCCTTTGACATTCGGCCTGCACTTTGCGCTGGCAGTCTGCGCCAGCAAGAAAATTTTAGCGTGAATCGGGCCCTTCCCTGATGCTGGGTGTAGCCTGAGGTTCATTTCATTAGCCCCTTGAGATTCATCCTGCACTTTGCGCTTGCAGTCTGTGCCAGAGTGGCAACTTTAGCCTGAATCAGGCACTTTCTCGGCTCTGGGTGTAGCCAAAGATTCATTTCATTAGCCCCTTTGAGATTCGGCATGCATTTTGCACTGGCATTCTGTGCCAGCGCGACAAATTTAGCCTGAATCGGGCCCTTCCACGGCGTTGGGTATAGCTGGAGGTTCATTTCATTAGCCCCTTTAAGATTCAGCCTGCACTTTGCACCAGAAGTCTGCGCAAGCGTGGTAACGTAAGTATGAATAGGGCCCTTCCCCAATGCTGGGTGTAGTCGGAGGTTCATTTCATTAGCCCTTTTGAGATTGGGCATGCACTTTGCGCTAGCAGTCAGTGCAAGCGCGACAAATTTAGCTTGAATCATGCCCTTCCCCGGCACTGGGTGTAGGCGGAGGTTCATTTCATTATCCCCTTTCAGATTTAGCCTGCACTTTGCGCTGGCAGTCTGCGCCAGAGCGGCAACTTTAGCCTGAATCGTGTCCTTCCTCGGTGCTGGGTGTAGCCGGAGGTTCATTTCATTAGCCCATGTGAGATTCAGCATGCACTTTGCACTGGCATTCTGCGCCAGCGCGACAACTTTAGCATGAATTGGCCCTTTCCCAGTGCTGGGTGTAGCCGGAGGTTCATTTCATTAGCCTATTTGAGATTCGGCCTGCACTTTGCATTAGCAGTCCGCGCCAGCGCGACAACTTTAGCCTGAATCGGGCCCTTCCCCGGCGCTGGGTGTAAACGAAGGTTCATTTCATTAGCCCCTTTGAGATTCAGCCTTCCCTTCGGACTGGCATTTTGAGCCAGCGCGGCAAATTTAGCTTGAATCGGGCTCTTCCCCGGTTCAGGGTGTAGCTGGAGGTTAATTTCATTAGCCCCTTTGAGATTTGGCCTGCATTTTGCACTGGCAGTCTGCGCCAGCGCAACAACTTTACCCTGAATTGGGCTCTTCCCGACGCTGGGTGTAGCCGGAGGTTCATTTCATTATCATCCTGCATTCATTACAAACATTACACAAAAGGGGGGCAGGGACGTAGATCGGGGTTTCCTCTGTATCACCTTCATTTTATAGGTTTTCAGTAAATTTGATCCCTTCGGGAACCCCGTTTCGCTTGCCCAATATTTTTTAAAATTGTCCAAAAGCCAAATTCATGAGTACATAAGTTTACAATCACTTCAATTGTAGTACCTTCTCAGGTTAGGTATGTTCCAGGTTCTGGGAATGGACCTCCCATCCATCGCCTCCAGCTTGTATGCTCCTTTCCCTAGTACCTCGGTCACCTTATACGAGCCCTCCCATACAGACTCCAGCTTCTTCTAGCCTTGGGCTCGACTTGATTCATTCTTCCTTAATGATATATCCCCCACTTTCAGGGACCTTACCCGCACCCTGTTGTTGTAATTCTGTTCTATCCCGGATTTTTATGCTGCCTCTTTCAACGCTGCTTTCTCCCTGAGTTCATCCAGGGCCTCCAAGTTCTCCCTGATAGCTTCCCCATTTTCTTCCTAGTTTAGTGGTTCTTCTACTCTCCTACTGGGTGCTACCACTTCGGAATAATTTATCGCCTCCATCCCGAAGCACAGCCTGTACGGAGACTCTCCTGTAGCGGTTCTCGGTGTAGTCCTGTACGCCCAGAGCATGCTCATTAGTTCTTTTTCCCAATCTCCTTTGGCTTGTCCCAGCCTCCTTTTCAGTCCTTCAACAATGGTCCTGTTCGTCACTTCCATTTTCCTGTTTGCTTGCGGGTGTGCCACAAAAGTGAACTGCTCTCTAATGTTCAATTCTGCGCACCATGACCTGAAGGGCTCATGGGGGAATTGTTTCTCATATTCACTTACAATCACTTGTGGGATGCTGAACTTGCACACTATATTCCTCCAAGCGAAAGTTGTGACTCTTCTTCCCGTTATGCTTGCTACAACCTCCGCATTCATCCACTTGGTTAAGTAATCAATTGTCGCAAGTAGAAATCACTTCCTCCCTACAGCTTCCGGGAACGGTCCTGCAATATCAATCCCCCATTTGGCAAAGGGTCAGGGTGATCTTATGTTGGTCATTCACTCAGTCGGAAGCTTCTGTATTTTCGCATGTTCGTGGCATCTTCGACATTCTTTAGCCATTTTTAAGAGTCTGCTCTCATGGTCAGCCATTAGTATCCTGCCCTTACTGTCCACAGTGCCATTATCTTACCCCCTTGATGATTGTTGTAGCTTCCTTCGTGAATTTCCTTAAGGATTAGTTCTGCCAATTCCGGGCCTGCGCATCTGAGCCAGGGCTCTATATAGCCCCCCTTGTACAGTAAATCGTTATTGATGGTATATTATAGCACCCTTCCTTTTATTTTCCTTGCTTCTTTTTCCACTACTAGAAAATCCTCATGCTCCAGGTATTTGAAAATAGGGGTCATCCAATCGGATATTGATCCTTGTATCACCGTTATCTATCTTCCATCTGTCGACCTGCAGGCTAATTCCCCAACTAACACATTCTTGGTTAAGTACACGTGAGTTGAAGAGGCCAAATTGCTTAGCGCATCGACCCTGATGTTTTGCGACCTCGCTACCCTGGTAACATCAAACTCTTCAAATTCTGCTGACCTTGTCCCCGTATTTCATCATTGCCGGTTCCCTGGCAGCATACTGTCCATTGTACTAGTTGACCACTAACATCGAATCTCCGTAGGCTTGTAGTTTCTTTGCTCCTAACTTCCTTGCTATTTCCATGCCTACAATCAATTCCTCGTATTCAGCTTCATTGTTCGATGCTGGGAACTTGAAGTGTAGAGCGTAGGTCGACTCCACTCCTTCTGGGTCTGCTATTACCAATCCTGCGCCGCTCCCTCCACTCTGGAGGCTGCATCTACGTATAACTTCCATACATCTCTTCTCTTTTCCTCACACCAACTTGCAGGTTGAGGGTCGCCTTCTACCGCAGGCTCTTTCGTCTTTTCCTCCTTTGGAATCTCTGCTAGGAAATTTTCCATCACCTGCCCCTTAATTGCTCTTCTTGGAGCGTACTCAATGGCATGCTCTCCCAGCTCAACTGCCCATTTCATTAATCACCCTGAGCTTTCTGGGTTGGTTAGTTTTGCTTTGAGTGGTTGGTTCATCAGGACCACCACATGGTGCGCTTGGAAATACTGCCTTAGCCTCTTCGCTGCATGGACCAGGGCCAGCGCTAGCTTCTCCTGACTTGTGTATCTCTGCTCAGGGCCCTGCAGGGCCCGACTGACAAAGTATATTGGTCGCTAGACTTTGTTTTCTTCTTTGACCAATGCCCCGCTTACAACTTCATCGCTTGCTGCTATATACAAGTACAAGGTTTCTTCCTTGGATTGGTCAACGTGGGAAGGTCTCTCAGGTAAGTTTTTAGCTCCTCAAACGCCTTCTCCTGTAACTCTCCCCATTGCACCATCCCTTTTTGTCCACGCATTCTTTCAATATCTTAAAGAACGGGAGTGCTCTTTTGGCTGCTCGCGACATAAAATGATTCATAGCGGTCAGCTTCCCATTCAGGCTCTGAAACTCCTTCACTGTGCTCGGCTATTTCATTTCTAAGACCGTCTTTATCTTTTTGGGTTTTGCGTGCAGACCCTCATTTGAAATCATGTGCCCCAGGAATTTCCTTGGTCTCACTCCGAATTGGCATTTGGCTGGGTTCAGCTTCATTCCAGTTTTCCTTAATTGTGACAGAGTCTCCCTGAAGTCTTCCACGAAGGTCTCATACTGGCTGTTCTTTATAACCATACCGTCCACGTATACATCCAAGTTTTTGCCAATATGCTTTTGAAAAACCTTATTTACCACCCTCTGATACGTTGCTTCGGCGTTTCTCAAACCAAAAGGCATCATACGATAACCGAAAGCCCCCATCTCCGTGATGAAGGCAGTTTTCTCTATGTCACTTTCCAACATGGGAATCTGGTGGTATCTCTTATATGCGTCGAGAAAACATTTGATCGGGTAGTTAGTGAGGGCGTATACCTTTTGGTCAATGACCAGCAGCGGGTAACAGTCTTTGGGGCAGGACTTGTTCAGGTATGTATAGTCCACACACATCCTCCAGCTGACATCACCATTCTTGACCAATACCGGATTGGCTAGCTAGGTTGGATAAGGAATTTCTTCTTGGATCCTCGCTGCAACTAGTTGGCCCACTTCCTTGTTGGCTACTTCATTCCTTTCCCTTCACAGCATCCTCCATTTTTGTTTGACTGGCCTGTGAGAGGGGTCCATCTTTAGTTCACGACAGCCTATATCCTTCAAAACCCCCGTCATATCCTCTGGCTTCCAGGAAAAGGCTTTCCTTTTTTTCTCTAGGACCTTCACCAGCTCATCTTTCATCTGAGTTGGGAGGTTGGTTCCTATCTGCACTGACCATCTTTCATTCAGCTTCACCGTTTCTACTTCCGAGCTCAGCTTTGATGAATCGTCTCCTTTTGTAATTAACCTGACAGGCCTTGCTTTGTCGACCTACATCTCACAACTCACACCTTTGCCTTCCATTTTCCTCTTGCTGAGCGCAATCTCGTGACACTCTCTGGCTCTCTGTTTGTCTCCCTTTACAATGGCTATTCCTCCACAAGTCGGGGATTTCAACAACAAATGCAGGGTAGACACTATGCCCTTGAGCAATGCTAGCGCCAGCCTGCCCATTATCAGGTTGTAAGGACTGTTTGCTTTTACGACTATGAATTCCATGTTCACCGTTTTACTCCTTTCGCCCTCTCCCACAATCACCGATAGGAGTATGGTGTCTTCCAGCCATACTGTCCTGTCTGTAAAATCCACCATCGGGGTGTTCGTCCGTTTTAACCTTCTCCTGGTATTCTCATCCAGCTTTTCAAAACAATTAACTGAGTAGGAGATCTCAGGTCGAGTGATAGTGGCATACTGAAGAGCTCCAACAATACTGCAATACAAGTGAATATCAGTGACGGGATCACCACCAGCTACAAGTCGAGAGCCTGGAACAGCCGGAGAGGAAATGGGTTTGGCTCCCATCATCTTGCTGCGATCAAGTAAATCCAAAATGTACTTTCGCTGAGAGAGCAAAATACCAGAAGAACTGCGGTGAACCTCAATGACTAAGAAGAAACTCAGATCACCTAAGTCCTTTAGAGAGAAGACCGAGTTGAGGTACTTGACAAATTCATCAATGAAAGAAGAGTTAGATCCAGTGATAATCAGGTCATCCACATAAACAAGCACATAGAAAATATCAAACCCGTGATGCTTGATGAACAGGGAGGAGTCTGAGATACACTGCTTGAATCCATGATGAAGGAGAGCCTGATGTAGCTTCTGAAACCAGGCACCAGGGGCTTGTTTGAGGCCATAGAGGGCCTTCTTGAGCCTGCAAACATGTGTTGGATGAGCAGACAAGATAAAGTCGGGAGCCTGTTCCATAAAGACGGTTTCAGCCAAGTCGTCGTTGAGAAAGGCATTGTTGATGTCAACCTGCCGTAAAGGCCAAATGCGAGAAACTGCATGACTGAGAACTACACGAATGGTGGTAGGTTTGATGACAGGGCTGAATGTGTCGAAGTAGTCCACACCTTCCTCCTGATTGTAACCCTTAGCCACCAAGCGAGCCTTGTACCTGTCAACAGACCCATCTGGCTTCTTTTTTATCCTGAAAACCCACTTACAACCAACAATATTAGAAGCAGGGGGCCTAGGAACCAAGTCCCAAGTCCCATTAGCAAGTAAAGCATCAAATTCTAATTGCATAGCATGTTGCCAGTTAGGGTTCTTTCTGGGTTGGAGAAAGGTTTTGGGTTCAAAGTCAGAAGAGTCGCAAGAGATGGGGTGTTTGGTGGCGGTATGGGCATTGGGTTTAAGAGAATGAGTAGCAGCTCGAGTTACCATACCATGGACTGAAGTGTCAGATGGACGGAAGTATGATGGAGCTTGAGGATAAGGAATGATAGCTGAAGAGACCCGTGGCGGTGAAGGTGGTGACATCGGAGGAGTAGGTGGTGTGGGGCCAGAAGGAGACGGTGGGGCTGCAGGTGTTGGATCAGCTAATGGTGGAGGCCGAGTTGCATCCTGTAGCGGCGACAGAGAGAGCTCAATGTTTGATGAATTATGTTGACTTGACCGAGAGTGGTGCTCAGGGTAAGGAAAGGAAGATTCATCAAACACAACGTGTCGAGCTATATAAGTCCGGGAAGATGGAACATGATAGCAGAGGTACCCCTTGTGTTTGGCACTGTACCCAAGAAAGATGCATGCGACAGAGCGGAATTCCAATTTGCTTCTATTGTAAGGGCAAAGATATGGAAAGCACAGACAACCAAAAGATTTTAGAAATTGATAATCAGGTTGACGATTATACCAACATGCATAAGGGGACTTATGACCAAGAACAGAGGTAATAGTTCTAGTGCTCAAGTAGATGGCAGTATGAAAAGCCTGTTCCCAGACATTAATAGGGAGGTTGGAGTGGGCTAGAAGAGCTAAACCTTTGTCGACGACAACTCAATTTTGACGTTCAGCCGCACCATTTTGCTCCGGGGTGTGCGGGCAGGAAACTCGATGAAGGATGCCATTTGTTTCAAGAAAGGTTGAAACATTGCGAAACTCACCCCCCCCCCCCAATCAGACTGGAAAGCTTTGATGTTAGTGCTAAAATGAGTTTCAACCATCATTTTGAATGATTAAAACGCTGATAAAACCTAAGATTTGGCAGCAAGAAAGTATATCCACACAAATTTTGTGCAATCATCAATAAAAAAACACAAAACATTGACTACCATTTAATGAAGGTACATAGGCAGGGCCCCAAACATCTGAATAAATAAGATCAAAAGGTTTATCAGAAGCAGTATGACAAGAAGAAAGATGAATTCTATGGCTCTTTCCTAACTGACATGCACTACATAGAGGTAGTGACTTATTTGCAGAAACAGATAAATCAAAAGCAGCAAGTTGACGACGCAGCACCGACTCGTGAGGATGTGCAAAACGGTGATGCCAACAGGCCACAGAAGCTCGTTCACCAACAAAGACACGTGGACCAGGAGAACGAACTGGGAGACGGTATAAACCGTTCTCAACGATTCCCTTGAGAACTATGTTGCCCTGTAATGTCTTAACATAACAATGATTAGCATGAAGTTCTACAAATACATTGTTATCATGACACAATTGACGGACACTAATAAGATTCTTAGAAACCCTAGGAACAACAAGAATATCATTTAAGGAAAGGGGTTTAGCAACATGATCTACAATTAAATTAAGATTGCCTGTATGCGTAATGGGAAGGGACTGACCATTTGCAACGACGAGGTTGTCTGTGCCATCATACTCAGCAGAGAGATTGAGCCCGGAGATGTCCGCTGTGACGTGATTTGTGGCACCGGAGTCAACTATCCAAGGGTCCGAGATGGCAGACGGACTCTCGGCATAGGCTGCAAATGCCTGCTTGGTGGTGGTGGACTGGCGCAGACGGCCTACAGCACGGCGGTTGGTGGGCGGGAACGCGTCAAGGTCGAGCCGACCATGGCAATTTTTACCATCATGGCCAAGCTTGTCACAAATTTGACACTTGGTTCGGTGACGGCCAGGAGCATCCATGGATTCCAGTGGTGGCTGCCGACCGGAAGAACGCCGTTGAACAGCATGAGCGGACGGGCCAGTTGTGTGACTGGTGTCCTCATACGAATCAGAGATTCGTTGCTCCTCCTGAAGTAGTAAACCGAGGAGTTCATTCGAGGAGAATGGCTCCAAACGCATGCTGATGGCAGTCCTGAAGGCGGAAAATTCTGGACCAAGGCCAAACAGAATTAACGAGACCAGATCGTCGTCGGAGATGATGACCGAGTATTCTGCCAGCGCATCGGAGATGGACCTCTTTCGTTCGACATACTCCAGAACGGATAGACCACCTTTGGTGAGGGTTTGGAGTTGGTGCTTTAGGTGCATGTGGCGTGCCCTCGACTGCGACTGGAAGGTCTGTGCGAGCAGGGACCACACCTCCGCCGTGGTGGTCGCCCGGGAAACATGGCCGAGCATCAGTGTTGATAGGGTGGAGCGAAGCCACAACAGAACAAGGCGATCCTTGCGCCGCCAAGCTGCGAACGCCTGGTTTGGTTCACCGACGGTCGCTTCGGCAACAGGAGGAAGATGGGCGGCAGGAGCACTTCCAGGAACGAGAAAGGTCTCAAGTTCATATGCTTCAAGGGCAGAACGGACAGTACTCCTCCATAGCGAGTAGTTGCTCCGATCAAGGCGAACCGCCAGCGCCGGGAAATTCAGGCTGGCCATGGCTCCGCCGGAGGCAGTGACGAGGATTTGAGATGCGGAAGCTGATGATTGGGGAATTTCCGAGGCCATAGGATCAGTACTTGTGGCTTTTGAATCGGAGAATAATGAGTGCCAGTGGCAAACCGAAGAACTGCGCAGAACGGGCAAACAGTCTCAGGTGCAAGGCAGATGCAGAAACTGATACCATATAATTGTGAGGAATATA
>JAULKM010106719.1:0-24127 GCA_032355605.1 Rubia tinctorum | reverse complement strand
TCCATTTTGAGGCTTTTGTGGAGAACCAGTTCTCTTCCACCATTAAGGTGTTTTAGAGTGATGGGGGGACTGAGTTCTTAAATGGCCGCTTATGCTCTCACTTTCAGACAAATGACATTCACCATCAGATTTCTTGCCTATATACTCCTGAGCAGAACAGTCGGGCTGAGCGCAAATATCACCACATTAATGAGATAGGCCTATCTATGTCCACTCTCATGTCCCTCTCTCTCTTTCACTGGCCTCACGATTTTGTTGCAGTTGCTTATACTATAAATCGGCTGCTCACTCATGTCCTTGGCGAACGATCACCAAATGAGGTTATCAGTGGTCGGGTTCTTATATACATGAACTTCCATGCATTTGGTTGTCGTGTGTGCCCTTATCTTCGTCCATATGCAGCTTACAAACTTGTTCCTCGCAGTTTGCCCTGTATTTTTCTTAGGTATGACTCCCAGTACAAGGGATATCAATGTTTGGATTCTATGTTTGGAAAGATATATGTAACTAGACATGCTCGGTTTGATGACACTTTCTTCCCTTATGCTGATGGTTCTACTTCAGTACCTCTATCCTCTTTGGATGTCTCTACTTTTTTGGATCCCACTGTTATAGCAGCTGATATCCCTACTTCTTCCACTATGGCATCTCCCCTGCTCGGCTTGTCACTTCGGTTACCAGCCATTCTGACTCATCGATGCTATCATCCTCACCGACTACGGAACCATGTTCTGTCTGATGTGCTGATTCAGACCATCCAGTGACCGCTACAATGCATCATGTTTTACCTATCTCATCATCGACCATCTTACCTGGTTCTCCGACCAGCCCATCCGGCTCACCGGCCCCTTCGTCGGCTCCTTCACCGATCGCGACTGCTATACAAAAGTTGACACATATATTATCAACAAAATTAATTAGAAGTATCAACAAAGACAGAGATAATTGATTGTGAAAGATAAGAATCATCAACAAAGACAGCCCCCAAAGTCCTCGATCCGCCAAAAATAAGCACAAGCGGAAGAAGTGCAAGAGTGAAAGGTAAGTTTGAAAGGAAGAAGTTAGTGAGAAGGAATTCGGTTCCAAGACATCAAATGCCCAAATGATCTAAAACCAGCTTGTTGGGAGTTGATCAATATTTACTGTCATACTATGATGTTACACTGTTACTTTGTGATTATTCAAATTTTTTTATTTGATGTTTTACAAAAGTACTAATAAGGATACTAAATTAAAAAGGATATTCATATGCTCCACTGCACTTTTACATTCCATTGTTGTTGCATTCAAAATAACTTTTTTGACGTTCCACTTCTATCTATTGATGTTATTATTATTTTTACATGATAATTTACACATATAAGATGATTCATATCACTTTATGTATATTACAGATAAGCAAGTAACTTTTAAAAAAAATTATGCAATATATAAAACATCAAACACTAATAAGTCAACATCGAATGAATTCAATGAATCATCAGTGGCACAACAAAAACATATAAAATTAGCATATAAAAGTGGCAACCTTTAATTTGAAGTTTTACGTCAAAATGTGAAAATATCAATCGTCATAACTATCAAACCATTAAACATCATTCATTACAAAATGGTTCAAATGCCCTAACATAAAAACTAAAAAATCCAAATCAACCTAAAACATCAATAACAATCAAGCACCTCAACATTAACAATCAACCATCATAACTAAAAAAATCAATGTAAAACTATACATTCCAACCAATCAAATTCTATTTTCCCCTACTTATTTCCTTCGTCACTGGTTTTTTTCATAGACCTGTCCTTTCTTGCTAGTTTTGAAGAGAACGACTCTCATACTCCTTCAACGCAAAGATCAAAGGTTGACTCCGGTCCTCTATTCAAGGGAACACCTTCAGGAGTATGATTTCTCAAACTGTTTTTTATTATCTAAACAATGGCATCATAGAGCTCTGGCTTGGAAAGTATTCCTGTGAAATAAACATAAAACATCACATACAAAATTTGGGAGGTCATCGATGTACCTCTCAAAGATACTATTTTTAAGTCATAAATGCTTCCTAAATACAATTAAGTAGATAATGGTAAATCAGGGTCGTCCACAAAGAAGGGAGATTTTCCTAAGGGTTTTCACATATAACGATGAATACTACACTAGATATAAAGATATGCATATATATATATATATATAACATGTAAAGAGGGGGGGTTGGGTTGGTTTTTTCTAAGATATCAATTTAAAGACAAGTTAACTATCAAGAAATGTAAATATACTAAATAAGCGACAACTAATAAGAAGAGTTTAAACACAAATTACGGGACCTTGGGCGCAATTGATTTATACTTCCAAACCTCTTATCTATCATTGAACATAGACCCTATTCAATACTTTTACTACCTGTTGTGAAGATAAATCGTCTATCCTTCTTTGATAGTAGTTTACAAGAGTGAATTCGACATCTCTCACTAAACCTCACTAATGACTCCTTTAGTCGATCAACGCCTAAAGGTATCCCACACGGAGAATAAAAAAGCTTTGTAACACTTATAAACACTACACTGTGTCTAAGCATTGAACCAATTCATGCATTTACACAATATTAGTCAAGAACGTTCAATGTTCAACGTTCATAAACTTCTCCTATTCGCCACCCAAAATAAACATGATAAGAATTCGACATTATCACATTTATCTAGCATTCATCAAATCATCAACCATATTAAAAGCTCTAAATCATACCTTTGGATTTCATATCAAAAGAAAGGAGAATCAGTTATTTTCTCCAAACCCTAACAAGTAATCATACAAGCAATTAATATACTCGAACTTCCAATACCATTAATGTATTCAACAACCAAATTCAAGCACAATAAATACACAATAGCAAAGAATTAAATAGCTTCATACAAATTTCTTAACACATGGGCTTGGAAGCCTTAATCAATTACTCCCAAGACTAAGTTTAGCTACTAGAGTCCATACTACACAACAATAGTAATTCAAACATAAAAACAAGATAAAAATGGAAGAAAAATTAGGGTTTATGGCTCAGAAATCATGAGTGAAAAGTTGTTGGAAAGGGGAGGAGATAAGAGAGTATTTATAGTACAAAAATTCCAAAAGCAGATCTGGGCAGTTGCGGCTCGCGACACTTGCGTCGCGAGTCACGACGAGCGGAGTAGGTTGCCCTTGCATGTTGTCTTCATTTTTGGTCTATGTGTAGTTATCTCCTCCTCCCATCTTCAGGTCTTCAGGGTCTTCATTGTATTCAAAATGTAGTCTTCATGGGTTTTAAATCTTCCAATGATTACATCGTCTCACAAAATTCATATTAAAAGTGATAAGAGAGCTAAAGTCGCTCTTAACTCTAGTAATAGAATTTCAAGGTAAAATGGAGCATCCAAAGCACAAAAAACATACCAAAATGAGTACAAAAGATCACAAAATCATCATATAATATGGACGCATCACATCGTTTCTCGTACAATATTATAATATTTAGAGAAAAGTGCTTTTATAACCCTACCTACTTGACATAAGTGCAAATATAACCTTTCAGTGTTCAAAAGTGCCAATATAACCCTAGATAATCAGTGTAAGTGCCAATACAACCCTCTCTGAATACTTTTAGCTTGAATTTTGTAAAAATATCCCTTCTGGAAAAAAATACTAAAAATAGAAAATGACATTATTATCCTTAGAGTCATTAATACCCCAAATATTGTCGTCGGATCGCCGCCGGACCAACCCTAGACCATCGTCGAACCACCGCCGAACCACTGTTGCACCCCCGACGTAATAGGTAGGGTTATATTAGCATATTATGAAAACTGATAGAGTTATATCAGCACATTCCTAAAACATATAGGGCTATTTTAGCACATTCGTAAAAGGTTAGGGTTATATCAATACATATTATAGAGTATTTAGTCTTGATTGATGGTTGAATGACCTTTGGTGTTGTGTGTGGTTGTTATTCTGTTGTGTTCTTCGACCTAGCGTTTTTAATGTTAGTGAGTTTTGAAATGAGGCTACAATATGTGATAACGGTGTTTAATATGAATGATGGTGCTATAATGTCAGATTTTATGGTGTATAAGATGTTATAATGTGATAATGGTGTATATGATGATGTGGTCTTCCGTTAAGGCCATCCGAGTACCACACACTTAACTTTTATAATATGTACTAGTATATCCTTACAATTTCTATGAATGTGCTGATATAACCCTATAATTTTTAGGAATGTGCTGATATAACCCTATCCGTTTTCATAATGAGCTGATATAACCCTACCTATTACAACGGCGGAGCAGCAGCGGTCCGGAGGCGGTCCGACAAACTATAAGGGTAAATTTGTCAACTCAAATTTAGATATTAACACTAAGGGTATTTGGACATTTTACATACAGTCAACGACGGAAATGGGGTCTGAGGGTTATATTGGCACTTACATTAACTAATTAGGTTTATTTTTGCACTAAAAATTATTTGAGGGTTATATTGGTATTTAGTCAAGTATGTAGGGTTATATTGGCATGTATCCCTAATATTTGATGACACGACAAATCACTCGTCGATAGTCATTACATTTATTTTAAAAAACATACATTACCAATATATTAAAATACAAAAGGTTGCTGTGAAATTGACAGACTGGTTGTATTGATGCTTCCTTGCGTACGTTGTCTGACATTAACAATTGCAGGTGGACTACAAAAATGACAAGTCCATTTTGGAAGTCCATCAATAACTCTCATTATCCTATTATAGCAGATAGACATGAAATAAAATTTATGTTAGATTTGGTCTGTCCCCAATGGATGTACAAATAATAAAGCCAAGAGCATACAACATAAATCTTAACATGAAGTACTTGAAGGCGATGTCGCAAGATGGAATGACCAAAGTCGCAATGTCCGAATGATGAGCAACGTCGGATATTCATAGATGTTCCAATCATTTCCTGCCAAATGCGACGTCGGTAACCATTCGATCACATATCGTACTGGACAATGAACTGACCGACGCCGCACATTCAACTTGTGTTCATACTAAAATTTGATTATTGTCCACAATCAACCTAATATCAGCCTTTTTTCTCACTCCTAAAAAATATGGCATGATATTGGGAACACAATCAATATACACTATGTAACACAGTTAACGTAATAAAAATATTCAATCATTGTTCAATGGAGAAAAAACATGTAGAAGGTATGTTAAGTTAAATGAACATGGAATGCAGGGAAAACTACCTCAATTAATTTGAATCCGGAGATGCTCCATCCTAGAATACTTGTTGAAGTTTGGGAGAAAAGATTAGATTGGGTTCTTGAGTAGTTGAAATGTTGTGAATTGAGAGAAAGGTGTGGAGTTAGGTTAGGAGGAAGTGTGTTGGAGATGATAAATTAATGGGTCTTGTTGCTGAATGTGATTTAAATGAGATGGGGTTGGCGGGAATTTGTTCAAAAATTTGGCTCAAAATTTTGTTCCCCGCTTGAAAATTAAGTTCAACCGACGTCGGTTTATTGTCAGTCAATGGTTCGTTGTATGTGAACCTTATGCAAAGTTGTTTCTATGGGCCAAAGTATAATTTTTGAAGAGTGTTGTAACAAACTCACTATTAAGATTGCGGGCCCTTCTGATGACCTGTTTATGCCAAATAGGAACAAAATTCTCCTGTAAGTGTGAATAACAAATTGTTATCTCCAATTTTGGATTTAGACTTCTCCCAATTCCATGTAGGGACTTGAGTAAAAAATGGAAAAAAAATCACGGTTGTCCTAAACTCGATTACGATCTTCTAGAAAATAACCTTGGTCGCCCACAGCTTATACATGACGTCGGTATTAAAGATACTGGTTTTATTCCCACGTAGACTTCGAGCAGATCTTCCCTAATGACCCTTGTATAATTATGAGTAATCATCTACAATATACTATAGACCATGTACTAGCGCTTTTTAAAATTTTATGGACGGAATTTTATTAAGTTTTTATTTCATAGACCATGGAAAATGAAATTTCATTTGATTCTATCTGGTAGAAATTATCGTTCTCATAACATTGATAGTAAGGGTTTGAACACAATGCTAAGAAAAATGATGGGCGATTACCCCAGTTCACGCCTCTGTTTAATAGTACGCATAATCTCTGTTCTGGTGCAGAATTAAGAAGTGTAGTGAGCATGCAAGGAAGCTGGGGTCATAGCATAATTTTCAATAAGTTTCATCATACACTGTCTGAGGAGATTGTGGTCTCATTCCATTAACCAAAGAATGACCCAATCGGAACATTGTTCTCGTGACTTGGTGAGTTAGATAGGGGTTTCTCCAGTTTTGCATTTCGACTTCTCCCACTTTGTTGGAGGGACGTAAGTGAAAAAATTGAAAGTAAACTGGCACTCCCAAATTTGATTCCAATCCTCGTTCATGGGACCTTTGCAATCCTCATTCAAACTAATTAATGATCCCAAATAGTGATCATTAAATATTCCGATTACCTCTTGCATACTAGTAAGTAATCATATACAATTAACTCTAGGCTCTGTATTAGCACTTAAAAAAATTGATGGTTGGATTTTCCTTATCTTTTAAATTTAAAAAAAACCAAGAATGTGTAGTTTTGACTGATTCTGTATGGTGGAATTTATCTTCCAAATCAATAATACTCATAGTCAGGGTATTAATGGAATACTAATAAAACAAGGGAAGAATACCCCGGTGACCTTGAAGCATAAGTCGGAACAACATTATTGTGACAATGTGATTTAGATTATTAGCTATCTCTAATTTTGCATTTGTCCTCCTCCCATCTTGGAGGGACCTAATTGTAAAAATATAAAAGTTCACCGATTGTGTTGAAATCAATTTTGAACAAATCGGGCGTTATTAAAGTTCATGGACTTACAATGTGAATTACTAATGTCTAATTAACTGTTTCCATTATTAAGGTCAGTTATGTTCGTTTTGGGCAAACACGAACCCTGTTGATATGCAAGTGGGTTGAATTATTGTGGCCAAATATATCCTTGGATGACGTTGGTAATATGTCGGTCAAATTTTGCTAAAAACGATTTACATGCGATGTCGCTCATGCAGTTGGTCAGACAGAGGCTCATTAGATATGCCAGTGAGCTGAAATGGTGAGACCCATAGTTAGACAAGCCGACGTCGCTAAACCGTCGGTATAGTATAGATCAAGTCTACTACCATGTGACGTCGCATATGGGTAGAATTCATAACTCTATGTAATGACTATATATATGGAGCCCACCTCATACATCACTTTAAACATTCAACTTTCTCTCAAATTTCAACAGTCTTTCCCATTCTCTCAAAGGTATGGTTTCAACATGTGGTTATTTTGACTTGTTTTTTAATTTACTATTGAAATTGTTATGTATATGGTGTGTGAATGTGTTATTTGCTTCATGTAAGAATGTTTCTATGGATTAGGGTTCTAGGATTAGGTTATAGGGTGTTAGAATGTCAGTTGTATATCTTCCCCCCCCATTATTGTGGCTAAATTGTTTTTGGTTTAGGATCTGTTTGCCTATTTTTGTTGTTGTCAGAGTGTCCCCGTTTCATGAATGTGACGTCGCCTGTCCATCGATCCTACTTAGGTTAGAGCGACCAGTGTCTGACGTCACTTATTCATATTTTTTGCAGTCTATATATGACGTTGAACACTTATTGGTTAAGCATTCGGTTTTATCGAACCATGTGCGACTTCGCTCTGACATGTTGCATTCATATATTAATTGATTAACATATTACTTGAATTGATTTTTAATGAATCATCAAAATATGAATATTAGGAATCATGTCTAACAATGTTGTTTAAATTAAATTGTATTTCCTTGTAATTATTTCCTTGACCAATACAGATCCATAGTGATTCAGATGATGACCGTCCGCGAACTAAGTTTGGAAATATCATTCCGCATTTCATCCACACCCTGAAACAGACAAACTTTGGGGCAATTCTCATCCTGGTAAGTAATCTCTGTCACGTATTAATTTTATTTTTAAAAATATTTTTTGATACTTACTTTCATATTAACTGAACATGGTTTTTTGTCTATAATTTAGTACGTGCCTAGCCAGATTGTGGAGCTCCCACCACCGTACAAGTTGCATGTTGTGCTCAGGTGCAATGGAATGGAGTACCACATGAATTACTCGGGGAACAGGAGGATGAATACCTCGACACAGAAGGGTTTTCAGCAGTTTCTTAATGTTGTGGAACTCAGGGTAGGGCCCGATAGTTTTGAGCTACAAAATTTCTTCCCTATTGATATAATTAGTTGTTTTGCCTAGAATTTTATCAGAACATGTATATTAAATTTGTTAATTCCTATTTGGACCAAGATTTGTATTGTCGTATTTTGATATTTAATCTTTAATCTATAATTTTTTTGTTAGCTATGTTATTTTAATTTAATTTTAATATTATTAAATCCTTAATATTTAACCTAACATACATACAAAGTTTTAATAGTAGTATCAGTAACAAAAAATATTGGGTATTGTCAGTCTGAAACTAGCAATATGTTGTGGCGAAATTTGTTTTAAATTAAACTCGAACTGTTGACCGGCTGCTTAGTGGGCTGAAATTGTTAGGCCCACCAAAGTCTACGACGTCGGTCAATGGTCGACACCAAGTTTCCAGGCCCAACTTTGGTGCGACATCGCATACATCGAGGCAGACAACACAATGGTTCCAAATGACATCGTTTTGAAATGGGTATAAATAGGGTGACCCTAAAAATCAGTTCAACCATCTATTCACAAGTTTCCCATGAATTCCAATAGTCTCCGGCTTCCTCCTCATCTTCTCTCTTGGAAAAAGTTTTGTTTTTCCTAATCTCCTTACACCAAAGTTTTGGAATTCTTACTTTACAATGTTCGATCTGTGGTCTGTGAATGTATTTTGATTTTTTGGCTAGCTATTTTTGTCTCAAATTTATGAGAGTGTGAAATTTCCTTGACTTAAACGCATGGACAATGTTTTGTTTAATATGATGTTGATTAAACTTCATTTTCCCGATTTTATGTGTTTCTACCCATAGATTCCTTTAATAAATGCGACGTTGCTATGCTATCTACCACAACCCGATTCATGCAATTATAGTGTAACATCGCATATTCTTATTTCCAATATCTTATTCTTCATTTTGTGACATTGTACTATTATTGTGTGACCTTCGGTAAAACCAAAATGTTACCAACGTTGCATTATGACACCTAAGTGTAGAATTGTTATGCATATGCGACTGCGGTCTAGTGTCGGTCATGTCTTTGGCTTTGCCAACCAATGTGTGAAGTCGCAAGTACATGTCAGCCATCATAGCGCTTTGGGTCGACATGCACCTGCGGTGGCATTGCCGACGTTGCTCCTTGCATTCCATATGGCAGTTCACACTTAACATTTACCCTTTTGATGCAGGACTAATAGGTGGCGAAGGATTGTCTAATCTACCCATTTTTTCAGATATTTTGCCAACGTGTGTATATATATATACTAGCTAACACATCTTCAGACCTTATAATAACTAATACCTTTTGGTTTTCGTACAGTTCACCGCAAAGCGTCGGAGCAACCCAGAGCATGTTTTCTTCGACCTTAACCTCATACGATGGCTCTTGATAACCCACGTTTCCACTGCACTCTCAAACAGCAGAACTTTGGGGAAAATCCTACTTTGGTAAAGCTTTTTAAATAAATTAATTCGTTGACAATTGTATATATATATATATATGAATATTTCTAATTAATATTTTTATGTGACTTAGTACATCCCGTGTGAGATTGTACCACTCTTGCTGACTGAGAAAACCCCCGTAGTGCTGAGGTGCTATGGGACAAAGTGACGTATGAACTACTTGGAGCAATGTAAGATCAAAGCCCTTTCCACAAAGAGTTTTGGAAAGTTGCTTAGGGGAAACAACCTATGCATCGGGACACCTTATTATTCGAGGTGATAGAAGATGGGGGACCAATCATCTTCAAGGTCATCAATGTCCGGGCTAATTGAGTATATTGTATTTTCAGTTATGTTGGAACTAAGACCACTCTTATTCAAATTTATGTACTATTTGTATGGACATTTTCATGGTTACTATTTTCCTAATTATTTAGATATCTTATTTGAACATTATATAATTGACTGTGTGTATGTGCGATTTGATTTGTGCATGATTTTATAAACCATTTTATAATTCTACGATTAAAACCCATTTAACAAATGGTGTATAGGAACTGTAAGAAAGAGGGGAGGATTTCCAGGGTATTTGTAGCTCAATAATTTCTAGCTACTATAGTGTCTAATTTTCCTTTTACAAACCAATAAATTAATCGTGATAACGGGATATTGGGAGAAGAGCGCCAAAACGGGGAGAAGTGCACAACCATCATTTTCTTTTTTTATTTTCTAACACCTTCAAATTCTCTACTTTAAAGTATCTTTTACATATCTGCGACTTTGGTAGTCAATCGCAACACATGTTGGTGCAAACGATGTTTAATGCGAAATTGGCCCACCTATTAAAACAACACGTGAGACATCGCACACTATACGATAACATTATTTAATTCATCTTTTTAACCTTTTACTTTGGTTCATATATTAACTGAGGTAAAAAATAATTATTTACCTCAATTTTTTTATAACCGAGGTAAATAATATTTGTTACTTCGAATTAAAAATTAACCGAGGTAAAAGAACTTTTACCTTGGTTATTTGATGTTAACAAAAAAACTAGGTTAAAGGGGTGAAGTACTGAGTCATTTTTCATGTAGTGTTGGTTCGATGATTGATAAGAGGTTTTGAAGCGGAATTAATTGTGTCCAAGATTTTGTATTTTTGTGTTTAATCTATTTTCTTAGTTGCTTGCATGATAAGCATATCTTCCATTTTATAGTCTAAGTTTTCTCATGTTTCATTTGTAGGATCTAATCGACCAAAACACACACCCCCTCCCCCTTTTATCTACAAACAAATACACACACATATATATAATCTTATATGCATGAACTCTTAAGAATTTCACTCTTCTTTAGTGGACGATCCCTACTATCAATATCTACTTATGTGTAGTATATAAAGTATTAGGTGTTAATAATTTTTTATTTGAGAGGTATGAAGATGACCTCTAAAATTTTAGCGCCACTGCCGGGAAGACATGTAAGTTTTTTACGTGTTTGAGCATATTTGTGTGAATATTTGCTAGTTTATTTTTATTTGTTTTTGTTTAGGTTTAGAGACGCATTGTTTGAGTTCTTGATGTATGGTTTGTACTCGATCATCTTACTAAAAACCCCTACACTACGACCCCGAGTTGAAGTTAAACCTTAAGAGAGCAAGAAGGCATTCCCTAAAAAGTATGCATATAAACCCTTATACTCTTCATTTTGAGAAATATACTATCTCTATGGAAAATTCACAAGGAAATCCCAACGAAGAGCATCGACCACCTCTTATTCAGGGGATGAATGTTCCTGTAAGGGAGTCTATGGCTTCTAACCTTGAGAAACAACCTATGTGCATCACAGATCTGGCAAATTGTCCTAATGGTCATTTTGAATTGAAGTCTGGGTTGATTCAATTGCTACCATATTTCCTTGGTAGGTAATGGGACGTCAAATGCATGTTTTCTTAGAGTATTTAACATCTATTTTTCCATGATTTTGTTGGTGAATAGTTAGGTTTAGATAGGGTTTGCATTATACAAAGTCAGAACTCTCATCTTTAGTTTTCTTATGTAACTTCACTATTTTGTTAGCCGATTGTGAACCTAACGGGATTTTTCCCTTGTGGGTATCTAGATCTCTTTTTGTGAGTTTCAAAATATAGATTACTCATGAGTGAAGGCCATTCATAAGGATTGTAGTAGATTGAAGGTCATTTGCAAGGCCGTTAGTAGATTGAAGGTCATTCGCTAGGTTGGTAGTAGAATGAAGGCCATTGAGCTTAATATGGTAGAAGAAGTAATCTTAAATCCAAAAAGAGGGCCTTGTAGTATTGCACACCCCATATAAATAGCTCGTGTCCAAGAAATATCCAAGACACGATGGGGCATATCAGCACGGCCCGTGCAATCAGAAGAGGCAATGACAGCTCTAGGACACGGGCTATGCAATTTAGCACGAACCTTACAACCAGCACGATGCAGGACCAAGCTCTGGGACTCAGGCCATGCAAAAATGCACGCCTTGTGCAAGCAGTTAGCACTGAAGCACCCTTCCAAGTTACTGTTTATGCAGATGTGCATGGACCGTATCACACAGATCATGCAAAATTTCATGGGCCGTGCACGTCTAGCAGCTAGGGTTTAAGAGTTGGACTTTTGGGTTTTTTTCTCTCTTCACTATATAAAGTCCTAATTCTTCTATGTTAAAGAGAGGACATTTGTATGTATTCTAGATCTAGTTTTTCACTCTCTCTCTCTCTCTCTTCATTCATATCACATTCCTATAACATTTAATCCATTAAATTTCATGGGTTTGATCCTAGAAACTTAATTTATGACTTGGAGATATTTGTAAGCATGATTTGATTTACATTTGTGAGACTTCAAGATTCATATTTATTTATGTTGTTATTAATTATCATACTTAATTTTTTTGCTTTAATTTCTAGTCATAGTCTATGTATTGGATGTGATTACGATGTACAACTAGTTAGATTCTTGCATGGTTTAGAGCTAGACTTTTGAATTTAACTTGGGAGTGTTACATTATCAAACTTGCTTGTAGGCTCGTGAGCTCTGGTGGGTAACACAAAATTTGTGAGATATCAGGGTGGTAATAGGGTGATATTGGTTATTGGATTAGTCATTTCCTGTATTTAAAAGCACCGAGCAATTAGGTCGGGTGTTGTTAAATTCCTAAACTGGGGTATCACGATTAATACATGAGAGCTAGGTTGTTAGTTTTTGGAAACTAAGAAATGGGCCTTGTAGCTAATGTCCTAAGTGGCACAAGATGGGCTTAGGATGGGTATTCACGGTAGAGATATCGATGATCTATGCTACTACCGGATTTAATATGCTATGAACACAAGGTATTAACATTTAAGTGCGAGCTTATTAATCCCAGTAGTGGGGGTTAGAGGTGTAATTGGGTAGTTCACCTCTTTCTATATAAGGAGGATGTGAGATGTTAAGGAGGGGGCGAAACGAACTGTGTGATAGACAGTGGGAGTTCCTGGGGAATTAACACCTCCACATCATGTAATATAGCAACTAGATATATTTATAGTTCTTTAATGTGAATAGTGGTCTAGGATCAAATATTTTATGTCAATCATGTGATGAAGATACCCCCAAGGCTAGTTATCATTATCTTAACCTCATTTAGTTGTATGCTAGTGGCTGTTAATTCTTCTCAACACAAAACCCCCTTTACGTTTGCTATTCTTGAAACGCACTTGGGGTGACGCTTGAGGGTGAATTTTTTGACGCTATCTAGTGAACCCCTTTATCCCTGTGGATGACACCTGGAATTGTCACATTCTACTTTATAGTAGATAGGAGTAAAAACAAGAGAAACAATATAAATATATATCTTTGAACTGCGGTTCTGCAGGTTTCTAACGACACCTTCAGGGTCCTTTCAAATTTTGGCACCATTTCCAGGGATTTAGGGCATGTTTGATTGATTGCTAGCTTAGTTAGTTAGTTGAGTAGATTTTTGTTTTTATTTTATGCTTTTACAGTTTTTTGCTTTGAGTTCTTGTTTATTTTCTTAAAATATTCTCACATGGTTGCTAGCGTTTAGTTAAGGACGAGTAATGTTTATCTCCTTGTTTATGTTACATAGACGTATCACGAACTTATGATCTCTATATTGCTTACTGACCCGCCGCCTCCCGGCATCGCTAAATCAATCAACCAGTGAGAGATCCACTAATTGAACCGAGAAGAGGCTGTCAAAGATAGAATTTGTAATGTTGCTCCTGTTCTTACTACTATACTACCAAGAATGGTAGACAGTGGCAAGTACTTGGGTCATCCACAAAGATGTTATCAATCTAATAATTAACTATACACAACCGTGATCGGGTCATCAATCCGACCACGTGTTAAGAACAATTAGTGTTGGTAAAACAAGCATTAAGGGGTTTTTATAACTAAAACTACTAGTATGAATATGATCACGAGAATAAACTATATAAACTAGCACTCAAGGAATATTTGTGTAACATGATTAACGTCATTTTGATCATTGATTTCATCACATACAGTTTTAAGCCTATTCTAGTGTATATGGTGTGGTCGATGGTCAACACTTCCCCATACCTGTCATGTAGGGTGCTCACGTATTCTTCCATTAGCACCGCCTTTGTAATTAGAGGAGTACAATGATAGCCCTGCCTTCCATGCAGATCTAAATCTCCCCTGTGCTATTACGTCCCGGACACTACACCATGAATTCTACCCCCTAGGCATAAAAAGGCAAAGGGGGTGAAGCACATTATCGAGGCTCTAAGGTTGCAAAGATAACCTTAGTTTGCTACTCTATCTATTTCTACCCGCTACCCTTCAGACCAACTCGTCGGCTTACTAGTGCATGATAGATCGTAACATTAATAACAAAAACCTATGTGCACACACACACACACACATGGATCCGGACCCATCGTTACCCCAAGCGCATCTAGGTTTCCTTCCCTGGGGGTGTCAATATTGAGGCAACATGAAAGTTGACTTTGGTGTGTGCTAACTAAGTGTGACAATCATGCAATTCACAAACATTAAGAACAATCCAATATAATATCACAAATCACATAGAAATAGGTCGATCTAAGAAATCTCACAAAATAAACATTAATACATGAATAACAATATAATCCCCAAGTGAATTCCCTACTCCCTAAGCATTGAACTCAAGTATTGCTTTGGATTCAACACTTTTAGGCAAAAGAAAAATAAAGAGAAGAAAGAAAAATAAGCTAAAGAGAAAGAAGAGTATTTTCTCTCTCTAACCTACTCTAAAGGATGAAAAGTGGGCATAAAATTAAACCCTAGTAGATAAGGGTCCATATTTATAGTAGTAGGGAATTGAACCTTGAAAAGGCCCAAAAAATGGAAAAAAAACCTAGCAGCTGCAAATGGCACAGGGGGTGGCATATAGCACGGTCTGTACCAGCCGAGACCCCCTCGTGCTGGCACGAGCCGTCGATCGTGGAACTACCCATGGATTTGTGCCAGCGTGGGTTGTCAGTTATAGCACACAATGTTTTCCTTGTAATGGCGCAGTCCGTGTCAACCGGCATGGGCCATTGGCCGGAGCTCCATTTTTTATCTTCTGATGTTCATCATGTGTCTTTTGGCATGGGTTATCGGCTGGAACCTTATTTCGTTTAGTATCTTGGCATGGTCCATGTCTCTCTTTACACCCTGTGGGCTGGTCTTAGCATTGGTGACTTGAAACGACACGAACTGTGTGAAATGGAACGGTCCACGCCCATACTTAGCCCAAATTTTGGAGTGGAACGTAGACATGGGCACATGAAGTAGGGTTCAGCAAGGTCCATGTTGAATACCTATGGCATGGCACATGTTGCTTGGCATAGGCTGTGTTGAGCACTGGCACGACCGTGCTAGGCTCCTATTCATGGCGATAAGGCTGGTCTCGTGCTGGCCTTGGCTGGTCCAGCCGGTTGACTTGTTTACTCTGCTACGGAAGAACCGCTGCTCCAAGTTGAGAGTTCTTGTAGTCGATTTCATAGTGCTTGAGAAGACCAAACCAATGGTGTCATCCTAAGGGCTTATTCTTCTTGTATCGTTCCCAGTCTCCGTGCAATCTCAGACAACACTTCCTTCACTTCTTCTTTAGCCTTCTTGAACTTCGAATCCGCCTTTCCCAGGCTCGATTCCATCTACTACCACGCTTTGGAGTCCGTGGACTTCAATCTACTACCATTCTTGTGAATGGCCTTCAATATCTTCTACCATCCTAGCGAATGGCCTTCAAATATCTTCTATCACCCTCATAGCCTTCTACAAAAAAAAATGATAAAAATGATAAAAAGTACTCATGAGCAACCTAATAATGAGATTAAAAAAGGAAGATTTAGGTAATCGTGAATACAAAGTGTCCATTAGCTTCAATTAAGTCTACAAAACTCGATATTTAGACAAGAAACCCAATAATGGATGTCTAAACCGTTTGTCATGTAAACCTAATTAAAACTAGCAATCAACCAAACAAAATATGGTAATAAATGTGTCAAATGCATTGGCTAATGCATGCATAAAGGTGCACATCAGCCCTCCCACACTTAAACCTTTACCCGTCCTCGAGTAATTAAAAATGAGAAAAGATCTAAGCAAAATGTAGCATGCAAAGAAAAGTTAGTCAATACATTTGACTTATTCCCAAACTACCCTAGTTCCCCTCAAAGAAGTAAGAATCTCAGAACTCTCACACTCCCCAAAGTTACTAAAGTAACCAAACCATCCAAAAATATTGTGAAGAAAAATGTAAGTACAAATGATAAGTGTTGAGTTGGCTTAATCCACTGAATAGTCCGCCAAAAGCAATCCAAGAGTTGTTGCCGAAAAAACTACCAAGGATAATCCAAAAGATCCGCAATTTTTTTGTAACTAAGGATAACTCGAGATTCTCAACTTAGTTTTCATTTTCTCTCATTTTGCCGAGGAGCCCTTTTAGGTTTTCATCCTAGCATTCACACATATTGAGCTCACCATCTCACCTTTTTCTACACGACCTCTCAATTTTACCTATGTTTTTCAACTTAGTTGGGCCTAGTTTCTCATTTTAATCTGGGCCTTTCGACCTATCTAGGATTTCCTCCCATTTTGCCTACATTGCCCTTTTGGGTTTCCAACTTAGCCGGCCATTTTTTTCATTTTTCTTCAAAATTTTCAATTTTTTTGTGTAGCATAAAATGCCCCAAAGTTGGGCTTCGTACTACAAAGATAGTGAAAAAGAAACAATTACACCACCAAAGTTTCATCCCAAAACATTCCCCCCAAAAACAAAGTGATAGCACCCTAAAGATCACACCACCAAAAATTATACCAAACTTCCCAAAACCAAAGATAACACCAAAAACACCAAAAGAACAACACCATAAATACAAAGGAATCCCAAGATGAAAAACTCCTAAGTGTTTCACTACTCTCTCCCCCACACTTGAACTTTGCATTGTCCCCAATGCAATGAAACAATAAAAATCATGAGTGGGAAAGAGAAAAGTAGTGCAACTCCCTCATGTAACCCCGAAGGGTCCTTTCTTAAGTGTCGCATCTCATGCCTCATTCTTCTCTCCTCTTGTCACATTTCTTGCCTATCAATAGGAATGAAATCCCCAAAACCATGTAGGCTTGAGATGTGGAATCTCTCGATCAATTGCTCGATGGCTTCTTCTTGGACATCCAATCTCTCATCTACAATGGCAAACTCCTCCTTAATTTCCCACTTGTGGACTCCAACCTAGGCTCCCAAGCATGCATGGTACCCTCCATGGAACTTAGCCTAATCCCAAATTCTTCCAACTATATTCTCATTCCACCCACTGCATGACCAATGTCCTGGATAAGTTGGATAGAGCTTGTAAACTATTCCCCAAATATGCAGAATTGGTCGAGGACATCTTCAGGTATCTGAGTATGGCTAATTGGTGCCCTAAGTGGGATTTTTCTCTCCTTCTCCTTGACATCAATATTCGGGTTTGATAGGATTCTGTAGAAATCCTTTTCAAACCTCGGATCACGGACTATGAAGAGGTCTGCTAACATCGTCCTGATTGATAGTTGTACGCTCTGGTTAGGGGGATAATCATGAAATTACACACCGAGGAGCCCCATATAACCATACCAGACAATTTTCTGAATTTGTGGTAGCCACCATAGATGTTTTTGCAAGCTTGTCTATCATGTACCGTGTTCTCGAACGAACCAAATTTGCCACCACAAACGGAGAGGGAACTGGATGACCCAAGTGTTGGGCTAAAAGATGAACCATGCCTCCCATAGGAATCTTGCCACCTTTCTTGTTTCCAATGGCAATGCATTTATACACGAAAGCCAAAACCATGTTGGGGTAAAAATTCCCCTCTAGAGTTATCGCCCAAAGAACTTGGACATTTGAACCGGAACACTATGAAATCTCCCTTTGACAGAACACTCCCATGAACAACACTCGTTGAAAATATCGCAATGCCAAATGGACAATCGCGGTGCTCTTGCAAAGATACTTCCTCTCTATGGCCGGAAGGATTCTCCAAAAGTTCCTCAATGAAAATGGAAAGCCTTGTTGGTGTGTCCTCAGAATATCCTTCCTGTACTTCCACCTAAATTCTTGGGCCACGTCTCGATGTGACATAATGTATTCCTTATCATCCAAGTGGAAATGGATGCTTCTCCTCCCTTCATTGTCCTTTAATTTCTCCAAGGTCGCCAAAAACTCCAAAGTCCATCATATGTAGGTCTTGGAATGCTTGTCTAAGAAACCCTCTAGGCCTACTCAGCTTAGAAAATACGTGACGGGCTTGAGCATATCTAGAGCTCCCAAGGTCTTCTTGCAAGAAATCGTCTCCAATATGGTTTGCTTCAGGAAATTCAAGTACTTCCACCTTCGAGCCACACTCTCAGAAATGGTGGTCAACCCCATGAACTCATCAACAACAAAAGTGGTGTTAGGAGAGAGGGAAGTCGTCAGCTCTCGTCTCCCAACCTTGGCAGGTTTCTTCCCCTTGTCACTCCGAGGAGTTCTTCCCTTTTCCGACCTTTTCCTTTTTGGAGACATCCTACTCATGAGTCATTGAAGAAACCGCTTCAAGAATTTTCAACACTGAAGTCACCAATCCCTAGAGAAATTTTATATATGCACCTGGCAGTTTCAACAAATGCAGTAAGCTCAGTTTTGGTGCATCGTGAGACAGCAATACCAGTGGAAATATGGAACTCAAACCTTTGAGTAGAAAAATAAAAGGAGGATGATAACTCCAAAATGATGAGGTTGAATTTAGATGAACTCGAAGCGAAGAGATAACAAGCAACGATCACAGAGGCAAAGTACAAAGAAAGATGACCAGAGCATACAATTAGAAAGTCAAAGACACGCAATTTTGAATTAGTGATCTCGTGCTACGGAAAAATGAAGCAAGCATGGTAGAAGAAAAAGGAAAACTAAGACCAAAGTGGGAAGGCCCGTACAAGATAGAAAAAGCGCACCGATCTAACTGCTACGAGTTAGAAAGATTAGATGGTAGCATTATCCCTAACACTTGTCATGTGATCAACCTAAGAAAGTTTTATGTGTATATCCAAAGTGGGGGATATGGAAAGTTCAATTGTATAGGAGCTATGAGATCATCATTGGTAATGTTCGCATCTTTTTTTTTTGTTTTGAAGGTGATATTTTTGTAGTCGTAAATTATAAATATCGAAAAGCATCTTTTGAGAAAACTCACTTTTGGTATTATTTACTCACATCTTATGAATAATAGTCAATTTTGGAACATCACAAAATAAATATCAAATCTTGTACTAGCGAGCAATCGAGTCTGACCAATCACAGCGCAAAAAGCTACGAAGTTGTCAGAAGACGATTAACTAAGTTGGGAAACCCAACAAAAGTAAATAATAGATCTTGCGGTTCACATAATATAACCTTTCAATTTTGCAAGCTATAGATCTTGAAACTCCGCAACTTAATTTGCAAGCCATAGATCTTGTAAAAAGGCAGACATGCCTATAAAAACAGCGACGTAAGCAAGCAATAGATCTTACAGTTCGCACAATACAAGCTCTTGAATTTGCAAGTTATAGATCTTGTAACTTTGTAACCTTAACTATACAAGCTATAGATCACTCAAAAAGGCAGATGTGCCTACAAAAAAGGGGACAAAAGCAAGCAATAGATCTTGCAGGTTCACAAAATATAAAATATTCACTTTGCAAGCCATAGATCTTGCAATAAAGGCAAATGTGCCTACAAAAGCAACGATAGAAGTAAAAAATTGACCAAGCAGCTTTGCATGGTAAATTTTTACGACCTTAATTACGAAAGCAATAGACCTCGTAGACGAATGTACAAACAAACAAGTACAAATGCAAAATCCACAACACTTTATATTAATTGAAAGCAAACAGACCAAATTCCAAAATACAAATCAACATAACATGGGAGTACTACTTGAAACACTCCATAAATCAAACTAGAACATCGAATAAAAGAAAAAACTATCTGCGTCTTGATGTGCGAGATGATCCAGAAGATGAATAACCGCCACAACAATGAGATGGTTTAGCCTCGAGCTCTTCATCTAGAATATGATCATATCGCCATTTCATGTACAAGTAGGAAGGATGTCGTGTTTGACCCCTTCATTCCATATGACCGAGATATCTCGCAAAGTATGCCTTAAAATCAATTATTGGGCCAAATTCCTCGCGGTCAAGCTGCATAATTATAACATCAATAGTGTTTTCATAATCCTTATTCATAGCCACCAAATTTTGTACTTCGTCCTATAGTTGGCGAATATGTGACCTAATAGACTTAGACAAATTAATTATTTTCCAGCCAATATTCATAATTAGATCCCCACGGCCAGTGGAACCACGCGATGATGATGGAAGGACCTGAAGCTTATCTTTGTAATCAATACAAGCTTGTTCAATTTTATGGACATGTGAGTCAAGACGATTACACTCATCACAAAGGTGGTCATTCTCACTACGTAGCTGGGTGTTTATAGCGATCTGTTCATGAAACCTGTTTTGCCACTCAGCTGATGAGGAAGAAAGATGATCACACTCATTCTGTTTTTTCTCCAATTAATCCAATAAACCGTTGATGCGAGAAAAATGCTTATCAATTCTTACAATGTTCTTAATGACCAAGCATGTTAACCATACTTAATTGTTGCCGCTGAATAAGGTTGTTTTGCTCACCACAAAATTCTTTCAATTAACGAACAGAATCTTGTGTGTCCTTCAGAGTCTTCTTCCATCTAACCTCCAGTTCATTGATACTAAGTAGTATATACTTCAAACGAAAATCTAACGACCATGCCTATTCCTGAACACGACTAGGAAGATTGAGAAAACACATGTATACACCGACAAGTTCAAGATTGACTAAGTTAAGAACGATATCCTTGTCCAAAGATTCAATATTATAACACTCAAGTACAAACTTTCTACAAGGTTATGTCGCAGAAGGAGATGGAGATGATGAGAAAGTAGGAATTTTACATTAAAGATAGAAAGGAACAGATTCCAAATTAGAGAAACAATCAGTGGAAATAAGTTCAAGATATTCCTTGGATAGAGATTGAGTAGCTTCACCCAGATCAATAGGACAAAATGAATGAGAGGATATAAATCTAGGACGACCAGGAAAATGAACATTAGATCCCAAAGAGTCGAGATATTTCAAAAACTTATGGTCGGTCAAATTATCAAAACCATGCATATAAATAAATACAATGAGAAATTGAAAAAAATAGAATAACGATACTAAGTTAATACCCAAAATATTACAAACATACACCAAAATATTTTTATGAATTACAAATAAAAATCGTCTTAAAATTCACAACACTAGAATCAACTAACATTAGCAGGAGTGGCAGTCAAATGCTGGATAACAAGAGCGGAAGTATCCTTGTTCACTTGCTGAGCAACAAGAGTGAAATTTTCCTTGTTCTCTTGCTGAGCAGAAACCTCAGTGTTCTCATTGGCCTCAAGATTATAAGGAGGCTTAGGAACCTGAGAACCGAATGGAAGACCTTTAAAATAATTAACTTCACACTTCTTCATCTCAGTCACAGTGGGCAAAGAAGGAAGACCAGTAAGGTGGGACAACAAAGCATAGCAATGACTGCCATAAAAAATGCTTTTAATAAAACTATCATTAAGCACAACCTTTTGTTGCTCCAACACTGCCTCTGACTTAGCCAATTTAGGCAGTTTCTTAGCTTTCAAAGTAAGGTTTAGCCATCACAATTCAACCAAAGCCTCACAGTAACCAATGTTACCAGGGGGCTTGAAACTTCTTCAAATAATTGTAGAAAGACATCATCTTGATGATACCCAGGGGAAGCTGGACCATTAGTCTGCATCTCCTTCAGATCGGGACAAAGCTTATCAGCTTCCTTCTCAGCGGCCAAGGCATACTCCTCGGCAGAGTGTGCACGCTCTTCAGCAGCTTCAAGAGATACCGTCATTGCTGCACACTTATCCTTTGCGGCCTGACATTTTTCTAAGAGCGAACCATCTCCCTTAGGGAACTGTGCAACTCGTTCTCTAACAAGCTGATGACTTTCACCAACTTTACCATGAAAATACACAAACAAATCTAACAGTTAGACATCGTAATAGGAGAACACCAAATTAACTCAAATGTCATTTTAAAACTCCTAACGAACATACCACGACCATTGTCTCATGGAGTGAAAGTTTGGACAGAGTAGCAGGAATGGTTCCTTCTACCATCAACTCATAGCTTCAAGGTGGAAGATTAGGACGAGAATGACTACTACGCCCATTCTTATTAGAAGGCTCCAAGATGCCTAAAGATCCACTAGATTGCTCTGTTCTCTTCCTTCTTTTGGAAATATCCGCAGCATTGTCAACAGTTACTTCTGCCCCTTCAGTTGCGGCAACTTTAGTGGTTATCAATTGAGAATTGGATTCGCCAATATTCTCTTGGGGAATTTCATCGCCATTGGCACTATTATTTTGGAGAGGTGAGATCTCTATCTCTTCATTCTCATCATTAGAAAAGAAGGTTCTCTCTATAGAACATTTAGCTAAGTCCATATCTGCAATCTAGTATACAATATAAGTCAAACGAACACACAGAAATAACAATATAATGCGAAGAGTAAAAAATAAAAAGTACAGAAAAAGGAAATGACAAATAATGGCAGACGAACACCTTCAATATCAGAATCTGCTGGGCAAAGACATATCGAATGTTCGTTGAGTCTTAAAACAATTACTGAGTTAGCATTAAGACGAACCCCAACCCTAAGAAGTTTGGATTTAGGAACATTATAGTTCCAAACTGGAAGGTTATGTTCGCTCCGATTACCAAGTGTTAAATAGAATTTTTATTTACGCCACACACCACAGTTATTGGGAAATCCACTGACAAATTCAACATTGGGAATGACTGGATAAAAGGTGAATTCATCAGATGAGTTTTTCACCTTACGAAACTAATATAGACTAAAGAATAAGTCAATCAAAAAAGGAACTTGGCCATGCTCGGACAAAAGATAGAAAACAAGAATGATCAAAATACCAATAGGATGAAACTGGGATAATGCGACTCGATAATGTGAGAGTGGGTCTAAGATGTGCTGAGATAAAGGGAAAGACAGCCCAAATTTAAGACAATCCAGGTAACAGAAGATAAAGGAATGAGGAGGAGTGTGAACAATGTTAGAGTTATCAGGAGCTCTAAGCTAATACGAAGATTAAAAAAGGAAAATGATTTTTAAAATTTTCTAAGTGGTAATCAGAAAGGATGCTACTGATGTGTCTATATTATATGGTGATTTTGGGATCTTTTGTACTCATTTTGGTATACTTCCGTGCTTTAGATACTTCATTTTACCTTGAAATTCTATTAGGAGAGTTAAGGGCTACTTTTACGCTCTGATCACTTTTCTAAGTAATTTTGTGAGAAAAGGTAATAATTCGAATATTTGAAGACCATGGAGACTACTTTTAAAGACAATGAAGACCATGAAAACTTGAAGACGTGAAGAAGAGATGGCTACACTTAGACAAGAAGAAGAAAACTTTGAAAAAACAGCTTACTCTGTATGTCGCGACTCACGATGCCTATGTCGTGAGTCGCAACAGGTCGCTGCCCAAATCCATTTTTTGAATTTTTGTACTATAAATACCATCATATCCTCTCTTCTTCACAGAAATTTTTCTCCCCGATTCTGTAGCCAAAAAACCCTAGTTTCCACCATTATCATCTTTGTTACATCTTGAATTAAAGTTTGAATTGCTATTGTTGTTTAGTATGAATTCTAGTAGCTAAAATTAGTCTTGGGAGCAATTGATTAAGGCTTCCAAGCCAATGTCTTGAGAACTATATATGAGCTATTTAATGCTTTGCT
>JAULKM010106710.1:0-24132 GCA_032355605.1 Rubia tinctorum | reverse complement strand
AGTTAATGCTTGAAAAGTTGTGGTCAATGCTGGTCTCCAGCATCAGTGTCATAAGTTTCTAAATTAATTCTAATCGTGGGTATATAAGCACTTTTGAAAAATTGAGGGTTATATTTGCACTTTTCAAATAAATTTCTTTATAAGTGATGAATATAGCAAGAAAGAGTAATTGATTACTGTTATTGCATGATGACTTTGAAATCCGAATATAAAAATTAGGGATCAATGTTAAAGAACACAAAAATAGAGGGGTATTATCGTCCAAATAAAGGAATGTCCTTGGGAATTTGAAACTGGCGAGGGAAAATATTAAGTTAATGGAAAACACCCCCCAATTTCTTCTTCTTTATAAAATCCCAAACCCAATCCCTAATCTTAACCAATGACTTTTTCCATTAATCTGTCTCTGTATTGTTGAATGCCCATTGATTTTTCTCTACAAATTCAATAATTCCCATTGATTTCTTCTGCGAATTCATTGATTTTGCTGGAGTAATTGAAACCAGTCATGGAAAACCTCTCCTCTAGCGTGTATTCCCTACCGAAGGAGAAGGGAAAAAATGCCACATTCATCTATGACGTCAATCTAGATTCTCTTATATAATTCGTATTCTCTGATAAATATCTCAATTTCACTCACCCTCAATACTCATCCTCTTCTCCTGCCACTAGGAAAATAGCATTCCACTTTCGAAATTTGCCGAGATTGTCAAGATGGATTGGCCTTGTATTGGGCACTTGGGGAAAGGTAGTTATGGGTTCGTATCTTTTATTCGATCATATCTCCATCTGACGGAATTTGCCCGTAGCTTTCTCCTCGTTGCCATCAAATCTACCCCACATCTGGATTTCGAGACCTTAGAGTTTAAGCAAGAATTATTTCACAAGTTGCAAGATTTCCAGAAAATCATTGAAAGAATCGGAGAAAATGCCAGTTAAAAAGAGAATGTGATCCTCTATTATATGTTTCTGGAGTATGCCTCGAGTGGGTGTCTTAAGGACGAAATCTATTCTGGGAAGCCTATGAGTGAAGACAAAAACAAGAATTACAGTTGGTCCTTATTATTAGGCCTTAGGACATATGCATAGTAAAGGAATTATTCACAGTGATATAAAATCCGACAATATACTCTTGGGATACAACGGTAATGGTAGTTATGTTGAAAAATATGGTGATCTAGGACTTTCCATACTAGGAGAAGAGACTGGTGGTGAGAAGCTGAGGGGAACGCCATGTTATCTAGCCTTTGAGTCAATTCTAAATGGAAACTACGTACCGAGAGTTAACATTTGGGTACTTGGATACATTGTTACAAAGATGATTCTCCAAAGGCCCTTGAGACAGTTAAATTGGAATTCTGAACTGACACTAGAGATAATACTCGAGCGAATGACAAAATAATAAGTAGAAATACTGCCTGTAATATCTGATGATGCGCACGGTTTCTTGACCAAGTGTTTGGATGTTAATCTTACGTTGAGATGGGATGTAGACAAACTTTTGAGAGAAAACCCCTTCATTTCGGATTTGGTTTCAGATGAAAATGAGTTAAGGTTGGTTGTTTCTGATTCTGGGGAATATATTCATGAAACAGATTATGGGGATGATTATCAAATAACTGATATCGGTGCAGCATACCAGTGATTTCCTCTACGAATTTATTTATTTTACTAGAGTAAATCAAACCAATCGAAGAAAAGCTCTCTGCTGACGCGTAGCTTTACCGAAGAAGAAGAAGGAAAAAACATCACCTTCATCTGCGACATCAATCCATGTATTCTCTTATAAATTATGTATCCTCCAATAAATATCCCATATCTAGTCACCCTCAATACTCATCCCCTTCCCTCGCCTTTAGAAACCAGCATTCCACTTCTAGAACTCGTAGATATTGTCAAGATGTGTTGGAATCGCATTGGACACCTGTGGAAAGGAAGTTATGGGTTCGTCTCTTTGGGTTGATCAACATATTTGTCAGACAAAATTGGCCTGATTCTTCGTCCTCTTTTCACCATCTATTCCACCCCATATATGGATTCTGAACTCTGGAGTTCAAGCAAGAATTATTTTATGAGTTGCGGGATTGCCCGAAAATCATTGGATGCTGCAGAGTCGACCCCGCCGAGGAAGACAATGAGATTCTTTATAATATTTTTCTAGAGTATGCCTCTGGTGGGTATCATAAGGACATAATCTTTTTTGGCAAGTCTATGAGTGAAGAAGAAATCAAGAATTACAGCTTGTCCTTATTACTAGGCCTTAGACACACTAAAGGAATTATTCAATGTGATATAAAGTTTGACAATATACTCTTGGTATACGGTGGTAATGGTAGTTATGTTGCAAAAAAAAGTGATATGGGTCTTTCAATAATGGGAGAAGTGGCTGATGGTGATAAGCTGAGGGGAATGCCACATTATCTAGCCCTTGAGTCCATTTTACATGGAGACTACGCATTGAGTGTCGACATTTAGGTACTTGAATGTATCCTTAAAAACATGATTCTCCGAAGACTCTTGTGATAATTAAATCGGAATTGTCATATAACACTAGAGAATATTCTTGAGCGTATGGCAAAACAATAGGTGGAAATACTTGATGCAGTATCTGATAATGCACACAGTTTCTTGACCAAGTGTTTGAATGTTAATTTTACATTGAGATGGCATGTGGACAAGCTTTTGAGAGAGCACCCCTTTGTTTTGGATTTAAATTCAGATGAATATGATCTTGAGCTGGCTGTTATCGATTATGGGGAGGATATTTATAAATCTAATTATGGGGAGGATTTTCACAAAATTGATATCGGTGCAACATACCATTGATTTACTCTGCACATTCATTGATTTTATTGGAGTTAATGAAACCAATTGAATTCATTGATTTTTTTACAGTAAATCAAACCAATCGAGGAAAAGCTCTCGGCTAACACGTACTCTATTCCGAAAGAGAAGAAGGAAAAATGTCACCTTCATTTGTGACGTCAATCCAGGTATTTTCTTATAAATTTTGTATCCTGTAATAAAAATTCCGTTTCCAGTTACCCTTAATACTCATCCCCTTCATCTGCTATTAGAAACCATCATTCCACTTTTGGAATTCACAGAGATTGTTAAGATGTGTTAGACTCAGATTGGAGACCTAAGGAAAGGTAGTTACAAGTTCGTCTCTTTAGGTCGGTCAATATCTCCGTCTGAAGAAATTGACCCTAATCTTCCTCCTAGTTTCACCATCAATTAAATCTCACATCCAAATTCTGAAACTTTGACGTTTAAGAGAGAATTATTTCATGAGTTTCATGATTGCTCGGAAATCATTAGATACCGTGGAGCCAACGCTAGTTATGAAGAAAATGTGATCCTCTATAATGTGTTTTCGGAGTATGCCTCAAGTGCGTGTCTTAAGGACAAAATTTATTTCAGGGAACCTATGAATGTATATGAAATTAAGAACTACAGACGGTCCATGTTACAAGACATCAAACATATGCACTGTAAAGGAATTATTCAATATGATATAACATTCTGCAATATAATCTTGGTATAGAGAGGTAATGGTAGTTATGTTGCAAAAATTGGTGATCTGGGGCTTTCCATACTAGGAAATGAGACTGATGGTGAGAATTTGGGGGGAACGCCATGTTACCTAGCCCCCGAGTCTATTTTACATGGAGACTATGAACCGGGAGTCGACATTTAGACACTTGACTGTATAGTTCCGAAGATGATTTTCCAAAGGCTCTTGAGCCAATTGAATCGTAATTCTTAAATGACACTAGAGATGATACTTCAGTGAAAGGTGAAACAAAAGTAGAAATACCGGTTTGAATATCTAATGATCCGAACAGTTTCTTGACCTAGTGTTTGGATGTTAATCTTATGTCTAAGTGGGAAGTGGACAGGCTTTGGAGAGAGCACTCTTTTGTTTCGGATTCAGTTTCAGATGAATATGAACTTGAATTGTATATTTTTTTATTCTAGGGAGGACATTCATGAAATTTATTCAAGGGAGAATTTTCACAAAACTGATATCGGTGCAGCATACCAGTGATTTCCTCTACAAATTCATTGATTTTACTGAAGTAATTATAACCAACTAGGGAAAAGCTCTCTATTGGCACGTATTCCCTGCCAAAAGAGAATAAGAAAAAAACACCACATTCATCTGCGACGACAATCCAGGTTTTCTCTTATAAATTTTGTATTCTCTTATAAATATCTTATTTCCAGTCACCATCAATACTTATCTCTTTCCTCTGCCATTATGAAACCAACATTCTACGATTGAAATTTGGTTAGATTACCAAAGATGGGTTGGATTGGATAAAAACTAGGGGAAAGTAGTTATGGGTTCGTCTTTTTAGGTCGATCAACATCTCCATCCAATAGAATTGGCCCAAATATTCCTCCTCTTTCCCTATCAATTTTTCCAACATTTGTATTCTGAAAGCCGATGCCAATGAGGAAAACAATGTGATCCTCTGTAATATGGGTCTGGAGTATGCCTTGGATGGGTGTCTTAAGGATGTAATCTATTCTGGGAAGCCTACGAGTGAAGACAAAATCAAGAATTACAGCCAATCCATATTACTAGGCATTAGACAGAAGCACTATAAAGGAATTATTCATTATGATATAAAGCCTGACTATATATTCTTGGTATATGATGATAATGGTAGTTATGTTGCAAAAATTAGTGATCTAGGGATTTCCATACTGGGAGAAGAGACTTCCAGGGATAAGCTAAGGGGACCTCCATGTTACATAGCCTTAGAGTCCATTCTACATGGAGACTATAGACCGAGAGTTGACATTTGGGCACTTGGATGTATCGTTGCGGAGATGATTCTCCAAAAAACCTTGAGATAATTGAATCGAAATTCTAATATGACACTAGAGATGATGCTACAGAGAGAATGCCAGCGAGGAAGACAATGTGATCCTCTATAATTGGTTTTTATAGTATGCCTTGGGAGGGTGTATAAAGACTGGCAATATACTCTTGGTATATGGCGATATCGGTAGTTATGTTGCAAAAATTGGTGATTTGGGGATTTCCATACTAGGAGAAGAGACTTCTATTGAGAAGCTGAGGGGATTACCACGTTACCTAGCCCCCGAGTCCATTCTACATGGATACTATTATCTGGAAGTTGACATTTAGGCACCTGGATGAATCATTGCGGGGATGATTCTCTGAAAGCCCTTGAGAAAATCAAATTAGAATTCTAAAATGACACTAGAGTTGATGCAAAAGAACAAAAGCCAACGAGGAAGACAATGTGACCCTCTATAATTGGTTTCTAGAGTATACCTTGGGTGGGTGCCTCAAGGACAAAGTCTATTCCTGGAAGCCTATAAGTGAAAACGGTAGAATGTGGCTTTAATTTGTTTCGTGTCTTATTTTTTTTCTTTAGCTTGGTACATAAATAGGAGCATGGGAAAAAATGGGAATTATTGATTCCTTTACCCAGTGAGACAAAACAGAGGGCTACGGGTGCTGTAGCTAAAACAAAGAGAAGCTAAGAGCTTAGGAAAAAACTTGAGAGAAAGAAGGAATTCTTGTAGAATTGTAATCCTTGCAATCTTGTTTGTTGATTTTAGTGGAGGGCAGGACCGAACCTTGGTAAAATCTCTTGTGTCCTCAATAGTTTCTTTCCTTGGATTGTTTTATTTCTTGTTGGTAGACTCATTGTTTGCATTCTACTGCGTTATATATTAGTTGTTTGTCGCAACAAAGATGAAAAAAAGAATTACAGTCAGTCTATATTACTAGGCCTTAGACATATACACAATAAAGAAATTATTAATAGTGACATAAAGTACGACAATATACTCTTTGTATATGGCGGAAATGGTAATTATGTTGCAAAATTGGTGATATAGGGCTTTCTATATTGGGAGAAGAGACTCGTGGTGAGAAGCAAGGGGAACGCAATATTATATAGCCCCAAAGTCCATTCTACATGTAGACTACGCACCAGGAGTCGACATTTGGGTACTTGGATGTGTCGTTGCGGAGATGGTTCTCCGAAGGCCCTTGAGACAATTAAATCAGAATTTTGAATGACACTAGAGACGATGCTTGAGCGAATGGAAAAAAGAGAGAGATAGAAATACCATCTGCAATATCTGATGACGTGACAAGTTTCTTGACCAAGTATTTGGATGTTAATCCTATGTCAAGATGGGATGTAGACAAACTTTTGTGAGAACACCCCTTTGTTCGGATTCGGATTCAGATGAATATGATCTTGAGCTCATTGTTTTTTATTCTGAACAGGATATTAATGAAACTAATTTTGGGTAGGATTTTCATGAAACTGAGCATACCAGTGATTTTCTCTACGAATTTATTGATTTTGCTGGAATAAATGAAACCACTTGAGGAAAAGCTCTCTGATGGCGTGTATTCCTTGCCGAAAGAGAAGAAGGAGAAAATGCCACCTTCATCTACGACGTCAATCCTGGTATTTTCCTATACATTTCTTATTCTCTTATAAATATCTCATTTCCAGTCACCCTTAATACTCATCCCCTTCCTTTGCCGTTAAAAAACCAACATTCTACTTTCAAAATTTGTTGAGACCGTCAAGATGATTTGGACTTAGATTGAACACTTGGGGAAAGGTAGTTATGGGTTTGTCTTCTTGGGTCGATAAACATCTCCATTTGATGGAATTGGCCCAATGCTTCATCCTTGTTGCCAAAAAATCTTCCCCATCCAGATTCTGAAACTTAGGCGTTTGACCAACAAATATTTAACAAGTTGCGGGATATCCCGAAAATTCATTGGATGAATCGGAGAAAACACCAGCGAGGAATATAATCAATTCCTAGAGTATGCATCAAGTGGGTTGATGAGACATCAAATGCAAGTATTTCCTAAGGTATTTAACATCTCTTTTGTTAACTTTTGTGTGGTTGATTTCTAGATTTAGGTGGGTTTACATTACAAGGGGTTTAGATGACCATTTGTGGTTTTCATATCTAAATCCCTCATTTTGTAGCTTAATTTAGATCTAATTGATTCTATGTCCCTACGAGTGTATATATTTTTTTGTGAGATTTTATTTGTAGATTGTTCCTAGGCACTTCAAATTGTTTTGAAGGCCATTCGCGAGAATGATAGGAGATTCTAGAGGCCATTCGCAAGGATGGTAGTAGACTAAATTCCATGAGCTAAACACGTGGTAGTAGATGGATGCTCCGAAGAAAAGGAGTCAAGTCCAAAATAAATGAAGACTGATACGACCCATGTACATTTGCAAGGCTCGTCGTGCCAAGTTGAGTGCTGAAAGACTAAGTTCTGGCATAGGTCCTGTGCTCTTGCACGACCCACACGCTTAGAGGTTGAAGATTTAGGACTCCAGTTCGTGGCCCAAAAGCTATTCCGCGGCCGCACGCTCAAAAGACGAAGATGAAGACTCCAAATTGTAGTCCGCGTGGTTTTTCACGGGTTGCATGCTTAGACCGCCCACGAAAGCTCTCCAATCTGCGGGCAGTGCTCTTTTTCATAGGCTGCATGCTCAGTTTGCTTTGGAATGACTTCTAGTCTGTGGTCTGCGTATTTTTGCACGATGCAGATTGTACACTATTGCACGGCCCATGCTGGCGTGACTGCTAGGATTTTTAATCTTTTTGGGATTTTCTATGGCCCAATTCCACCTGCTATATAAGCATCCACTAGTATCCTAGGGTTAAGTAAGTAGGAAGTTCATTATTGTCATTATTCCTAGATTTAAGAGTATGTAGGGAGAGAAGGAGGCTATCTCCGCTTTTCATTTCTTTTTCCTTGTTTTTGCCAATGTCATTGAATCTAATGATTGCTTTGGATTCAATGTCATAAAATTAATTTATTTCTTGGGGAATTATTTGTATTCATGACTTGATGTTGACTTTGTGAGATTCTTAGACTTCCCTATCTTTATGTTTTGTGAATAGTTATGCTTAATTCATGTTTACATTCTAGTAAGATGTATGCCATGTATTTTCTATGATGCATTTGTAGATTCATATGTAGTATACCATCGTGCTAGGCTTAAATTGCCATCTTGGGAGTGTTAGATAAGGGCTATTGTAGGTTTGAAAGTACCGAGAAGGTGAGTGCATGCATGCTACCCCGAGAGTACCATCCTAATTGTTAGCCTCCAACCTAATTGACTAGTCGTGTATTAAAGTTTATGTTAAGGATGCTAATTAATCCTTAATGAGGGGAAACTCTTGGCTTACCCCGATAGAATGAGAAAATTAGTTTTTAGCAACTAGAGTAGTTGTGTAGAAACTAGAGTAGTTGTGTAGCGACTAGGGTCGTGTCAACCCTAGACTCATCATGAGATGCCCAGAAATTATTGGATGCTATGGAGCCGACACCATCAAGGAAGACAATGTGTCCTCTATAATCGGTTTCTGAAGTATTCCTTAGGTGGGTGTCTTAAGAACATAATATATTCCAGGAAGCCTATGATTAAAGACGAAATCAAGAATTAGGAGTAGTCCATATTACTAGGCTTAAGACATATGCACTATGAAGGAGTTATTCACTATGATATATATAGCCCGAGAATACACTTTTGGTATATAGAGGTAATGGTAGTTATGTTACAAAAATTGATGATTTGGATCTTTCCATATTGGGAAAAGACACTGATGCTGAGAAGCTGAGGGGATCGCCATGTTACCTAACCACTAAATCCATTTTACATGGAAACTCTTGACCAGGAGTTGATATTTAGGCACTTTGATGTATCTTTGTGAAGATGATTCTTCGGAGGCCCTTAAGACAATTGAATAGGAATTCTGAAATGACACTAGAGATGATGCTTGAGCAAATGTTGAAACAAGAGGTTGAAATACCTAATGGAATATATAATGGTGCACACAGTTTCTTGACCTACCGTTTGGATGTTAATTCTATGTCAAGATGGGATGCAGACAAGATTTTGAGAGAGCACACCTTTGTTTTGGATTTTTATTTGGATTTAGATGAATTTGATCTTGAGCTAGCAGTTTATGATTCTGGGGAGTGTATTCATGAAATTGATTCTTGGGAGAATTTTCACAAAACTGATAACGGTGTAGCATACCAGTGATTTCCTCAGCAAATTCATTGATTTCACTAGAGTAAATGAAACCAATAGAGGAAAGTTCTCTGTTGGCACGTATTTCCCGCCAATGGACAAAAAGGAAAAGATGCAACCTTCATCCACGACATCGATCCAGGTATTCTCTTCTAAATATCCCAATTCTAGTCACCCTTAATACACATCCCCCTTCTCTGCCGTTAGAAACTAGCATTCCTCTTTCGGAATTTGCACAGATTTTCAAGATGTGTTGGACTCAAACTGTACACCTGGAAAAAGGTAGGGTTTGTCTCTTTGGGTCAGCAACTTCTATGTCCGAAGAAATTGGTTAGAATCTTCCTTTTTCTGCTAACAATTCTGCCCCATATTCAGATTTTGAAACACTGGAGTTTGAGCGAGAATTATTGCATGAGTTGTGGGATTTCCCAGAAGCCATTGGGTGTTACAGACATGAAATCAACGAGGAAGACAATGTTCCTCTCTAATATATTTCTAGAGTATGTCTCGCGTGGGTGTCTTAAGGATATAATCTATTCCAAGAAGCCTATGAGGGAAAAGGAAATTAACAATTACAACCGGTCAATATTTTTAGGCCTCAGACATATGCACGAAAAAGGAATTATTCAATGTTAAATGAAGCCCGAAAATACACTCTTGGTATATGGAGGTGATGGTAGTTATGTTGCAAAAATTTGTGAATAGAGGCTTTCCATACTGGGAGAAGAGACTGATAGTGAGAAGTTGAGGGAAACCCAATGTAACCTAGCCCTTAAGTCCATTATACATAGAGAACACAGACCGGGGGTTAACAATTGAGCACTTGAATGTATCGTTATGGAGAAAATCTCTGAAGGCCCTTAAGACAATTAAATCAGAATTTTGAAATGACACTAGAGACGATGCTTGAGTGAATGATGAAACAAGAGGTAGAAATACCAGCTGCAATATCTGATGATGTGCAAAGTTTCTTGACCAAGAATTTGGATGTTAATCCTACTTCGAAATGGGATGCAGACAACCTTTTGAGAGAGAACCTCTTTGTTTCGTATTCGAATTAAAATGAATATGATCTTGAGCTGACAATTTTCAATTCTGGGAAAGATATTCATGAAACTGATTTTTAAGATTATTTTCACGAAACTGATATTGGTGCAGCATACATGTGATTTTCAGTACGAATCAATTGATTTTACTAGAGTAAATGAAACCAATCGAGGAAAAACTCTCTGCTGGCATATATTCTTTGCCGAAAGAGAAGAAGAATAAATGTCACCTTCATCTGCAATGTCAATCAAGGTATTCTCTTATAAATTTCATATTCTATTATAAATATCCCATTTCTAGTCACTCTCATTACTCATCCCCTTTCTCTGCCATAAGGAAATTAGCATTCCACTTTCAAAATTTTCCGAGATTGCCAAGATGGGTTAGAATTAGATTGGACACTTGGGGAAAGGTAGTTATGGGTTTGTCTCTTTGGGTTGATCAACGTTTTCTTCTGACAGAATTGGCCCACAACTTCTTCCTCTTTTCGCCATCAAATATGCCCCACATTCGGATTATGAAACTTTGGCGTTTCAGCAAAAAATATTTCACGAGTTACGGGATTGCACATAAATCATTGCAGGCTACGGAGCGGACTCTAGCGAGGAAGATAATGTGATCCTCCATAATTGATTTCTGGAGTATGCCTCGGGTGGGTGCTTAAAGATATAATTTATCCAGAGATTCCTATGAGTGAAGACAAAATAAAAAATTACAACCGGTCCATATTACTAGGCCGTTAGACATATGCATAGTAAAGGAGTTATTCACTAGGATATAGATCCTGACAATATACTTTTGGTATATGGCGGTAATGGTAGTTCTGTTGCATAAATTGGTGATCTGGGGCATTTGATACTAGGAAAAGAGACTATTGAGGGGAAAGCCATATTACCTAACCCCTGAGTCAATTCTACAAGGATACTATGGACCGAGAATCAACATTTGGGCTCTTGGATATATCGTTGAAAAGATTATTCCCCGAAGTCCCTTGAGACAATTAATTTGGAATTCTGAAATGACACTAGAGACGCTGCATACCGAATGGCGAAAGAAGAGGTAGAAATACCGGCTTCTATATCTAATTATGCACATAGTTTCTTAACCAAGTGTTTGGATGTTAATCCAACGTTGAGATGGGATGCAATTTTTTTGAGAGGACTCCCCTTTATTTTGGATTCAAATACAGATGAATATGATCTTGGGCTGATTGTTTCTTATTCTGGGGAGGATATTCATGAAACTAATTCTAAGGAGAATTTTCATGAATATGGTATTAGTGAAGCATACCAGTAATTTTTGGTGAAAATTTATTTATTTTACTGGAATAAATGAAACCAGTTGAGGAAAATGTCTCTGCTGTCGCGTATTCCCAGTCAATGGAGAAGAAGTGAAAATGCCACCTTTATCTGCAACGTCAATCCAGTTATTCTCTTAAAAATTTCGTATTCATTTTGTAAATATCCCATTTCCACTCACCCTCATTACTCATCCCCTTCCTCTGCCGTTAGGAAACCAGCATTCCGCTTTCAAAATTCACTGAGATTGTCAGGATTGGTTGGGCTCTAATTGGAAATATAGGAAAAGGTTGTTATGGGTTGTCTCTTTGAGTTGATCAACATCTTCGTCCGACGAAATTGGCTCATAGCTTCCTCCTTTTTCCATTAAATTCGTCCCACATTCGGATTCTGAAACTTTGGAGTGTGAGCAAAAATATCACGAGTTGTGGAATTGTGGGAAAATTATTGCATGCTACGGAGCTGATGTGGCGAGGAAGAAAATGTGATCCTCTATAATATGTTTCTGGAGTATTCCTGGGGTTGATGCTTAATCATATGATTTATTTCGGGAAGCCAATGAGTGAAAACGAAATAAAAAATTATAGCAATTCAATATTACTAGGCCTTAGACACAAACACAACAAAGGAGTTAGTCACTATGATATAAATCCGGACAATGTACTCTTTATATATCGCCGTATTGGTAGTTATGTTGCTAAAATTGGTGATTTGGGGTTTTCTATATTAGTAAAAGAGGCTGATGGTGAGAAGGTGAGGGGAACACCATGTTACCTAGCTCATGAGTCCATTCTACATGGATACTATGGACCGAGTCTACATTTAGGCGCTTGGATATGTCGTTGTGGAGATGATTCTTCGAAGGCCCTTGATATAATTACATCGGAATTCTGAAATGTCACTAGAGATGATGCTTGAGCGCATGGCAAAACAAGAGGTAGAAATACTAGCTGCAATATCTAATGATGTGCATAGTTTTTTTATCAAGTGTTTGGATGTTAATCCTACGCCGAGATGGAATAAAAAAGAGCTTTTAAGAGAGCGCCCATTTATTTCGGATTTAGATTCAGATGAATATGATCTTGGGCTAGCATTTTCAGCTGAGTGGAAATCCACGTTTACCTAGTCCATGAGTCCATTCTACATGGAGACTACGGATTGGGAGTCAATATTTGGGAATTTAGATGTATCGTTACGGAGATGATTATATGAAGGTCCTTGAGATAATTAAACCAAAATTATGAAATGACACTAGAGACGATGATTGAGTGAATGGCAAAACAAGAGGTAGAAATACTGGCCGGAATATCTAATAATGCACACAATTTATGGACCAGGTATTTGGATGTTATTCATAAGTAAAGATGGGATGCGAACAAGCTATTGAGAGAGCATTCCTTTGTTTTGGATTCAGATTCAGATGAATATAATCTTGAGCCGATTGTTTATGATTTTAGGGAGGATATTAAAGAAACTAATTCTTGGGAGGATTTTCACAAAATTTATATTGGTCCGGCATACCAAGGATTTCCTCTGCAAATTCATTGATTATACTGGAGTAAATGAAACCAATTGAGGAAAAGCTCTATGCTGGCGTGTATTCCCTACCGAAGCAACCTGACAAAACTTTACCTTATTTACGACATCAATTCAAATATTCATTTATAAATTTTGCATTCTCTTAAAATATCCCATTTCAAGCCAGCCTTGTTACTCATCCCCTTTCTATTCTGTTAAAAAACCATCATTCCACTTAGGAAATTTGCATAGATTGTCAAGATGTGTTGGACTCGGACTGAACACGTCTTCGGTAAAATTTAGTTATGGGTTCGTCTCCGTGGGTTGATCAACGTCTCAATCCAATGGAATTGGCTCGAATTTCCACCACTTTTCACCATCAAATCCGCCCCACATATAGATTCTGAAATTTTGGAGTTCGAGCAAGAATTATTTCAAAAGTTGTAGGATTGCGCGAAAATCCTTTGATGATACGGAGTTGATGCTAGTGAGGAAGGTTGTGCAATCCATTATGATCTATTTCTACAGTGTGCATCGTGTGGGTGTCTGAAGGACAAAATCTATTTTGAGAAGCCTATAACTAAAGACGAAAACAACAGTTACATCAGGTCCATATTACCAGGCCTAGACATATGCAGAGTAAAGGAATTATTCCCTCTGATATAAATCCCGACAATATGCTATTGGTATATGGTGGTAATGGTAGTTATGTTGCAAAAATTGGTAATATGGGGCTTTCCATACTAATAGAAGAGACTGATGGTTAGAAGCTGGGGGGGAACACATGTTACCTAGCCCCTGAGTCAATTCAACATGGAGGCTACGAACTGGGAGCTGGCATTTGGGCAATTGGATGTATCATTGCGGAGATGATTCTCAGAAGGCCCTTGAAATAATTAAATCGGAATTCTAAAATTACATTATAGTTGATGCTTAAGCGAATGGATAAACAAGAGATAGAAATACATGCTGGAATATCTGATGATGCACAGAGTTTCTTGACCAAGAGTTTGGATTTTTATCCTACATTGAGATGGGATGTAGACAAGCTTTTGAGAGAGCACCCCTTTGTTTTAGATTTGGATTAAGATGAATATGATTTTGAACTGGTTGTTCTTGAGTTTTGGGGTAGATATTTATAAAACTGATTTTGGGGAAGATTTTCACGAACTGATGTCGGTGTAACATACTAGTGATTTACTCTGCGATTCATTGATTTTAATGGAGTAAATGAAATAAATCGAGGAAACACACTTTGATGGCGCGTATTCCCTGCCAAAGGAGAAAAGGGAAAATGTCATCTTCATCTGTAACGTCAATCTCGGTATTCTCTTATATATATATTATATACACCATTTCCAGTCACTTTCAATACTCATCCATTTCCTCTGCCATAAGGTAACCAGCATACCACTTTAAAAAATCACAGAGATTGTCAAGATGTGTTGGACTCAGATTGGACACCTAGAGAAAGGTATTTACGGGTTTGTTTCTTTCGGTTGATCAACATCTCCGTCCGATGGGATTGGCCGGAAGCTTCCACCTGTTTTCACAATCATATCTGCCCCACATCCGGATTCTGAAACTTTGGAGTTTGAGCGAGAATTATTTAACAAGTTGTAGGAATGTGCAAAAATCCATGGATACCACAGAGTTGATACCAGTGAGGAGGGCAGCGTGATCCTCTATAATCTATTTCTGGAGTATGCCTTGGGTGGGTGTCTGAAGGATAGAATCTAGTTCGAGAAGCTTATGAGTGAAAACAAAATCAAGGGTTACAAACGGTCTATATTACTATGCCTTAGACACATGCATAGGAAGGGAATTAATCACTGTAATATAAATCCCGGAAATGTACTCTTGGTATATGGTGGTAATAGTAGTTATATTGCAAAAATTAGTGATTTGGGGTTTTCTGTAAAGGGAGAAGAGACTGGTGGTGAGAAACTGAGGGGAAAGCCATGTTACCTAGCCCTGAGTCCATTCAACATAGAGACTACGGACTGGGAGTTGACATGTGAGCACTTGGATGTATCGTTGCAGAGATAATTCTACAAAGGACCTTCAGACAATTATTCTGAAATGACACTAGAGTTGATGCTTGAGAAAATGGAAAAATAAGAGGTCAAAATACCGGCTGCAATATATGATAATGCACACAGTTTCTTGAACAAGTGTTTGGATGTTAATTCTGCATCGAGATGGGACGCAGATAAACTTTTGAGAGAGCACCCCTTTATGTCGGATGGATATGAGCTTGAGCTGGCTATTCTTGATTCTGGGCGGGATATTTTTTATACTGATTCTGTGGAAGATTTTCACGAAACTGATATCGGTGTAGCATACTAGTGATTTCCTAGGCTAATTAATCGACTTTACTAGATTAAATGAAACCAATCGAGTAAATGCTCTCTGTTGGCTCGTATTCCCTGCTAAAGGAGAAGAAGGAAAAAATGTCACCTTCATTTGCAACGCCAATCTAGGTATTCTTTTATAAAAAAATTATTCTCCTATATATATCCCATTTCTAGTCATCTTCAATAATTATCCCCTTACTCTTCCATTATGAAACTAGTATCCCAGTTTAAAAATTCACAGTAATTGTCAAGATGTGTTGGATTTGGATTGGACAACTCAACAAAGGTGTTTATGGGTTCGTCTCTTTTGGTCGATTAACATCTATATTTGACGAAAGTGGCCCAAAACTTCCTTCTCTTTTCTCCATCAAATCCGCCTCACTTCAGGATTTTGAAACTTTGGAGTTTGAGTGAGAATCATTTCATTTGTTGTGGGATTTCACAAAAAAATCATTGGATGCTAAGGAGCCGACGCAGTGAGGAAGAAAACGCGATCCTCTATATAAAAGAATTATGATTTATGCCTTAGTTGGGTGTGTTAAGGACATGATCTGTTTAGGGAAGACTCTGAGTGAAGACGAAATCAAGAACTATAGCTCGTCCATATGACTAGGCCTTAGGCACATGCTCAGTAAAGGAATTATTCAATGTGATATTAAACTCGACAATTTACTCTTGGTTTATGGCAGTAAAGGTTGTTATGTTGCATAAAATGGTGATCTAGGGCTTTTCCTACTGGGAAAATAAACTGACTGTGAGAAGCTGAGGGGAATGCCACATTACCTAGCCCTTAAGTCCATTCTACATAGAGACTACGGACCGGGAGTCAACATTTTTGCACTTGGATGTATCTTTGCAGAGATGATTCTCCAAAGTCCATTGAAACAATTAAATCAAAATTCTGAAGTAAAACTGGAGTTGATTCTTAAGAAAATGGTGAAAAGAGAGGTAGAAATATTGGCTATAATATCTGATGATGTGCATAGTTTCTTGACCAAGTTTTTTATTGTTAATCATATGTCGAGATAGGATGCAAACAAGCTTTTGAGAGAGACCTCTTGTTTTGGATTCAGATTCAGATGAACATGATCTTCAATTAGTTGTTTATGATTCTAGGGAGAATATTCATGAAACTTATCAATGGGAGGATTTTCATGAAACTGATACCGATGCAGCTTACTAGTGACTTCATCTATTAATTCATTTATTTTACTGGAATAAATGAAACCAGTCGAGGAAAAGCTCTATGTTGGCGCTTATTCCTTGCCTAAGGAGAAGAAGGGAAAAAATTCCACCTTTATCTGTGATGTCAATCCAGGTGTTCTTTTATAAATTTCATTTTTTTCTTATAAATATCTCATTTCCACTCACCCTCAATACTCATCTCTTTCCACGGCCGTTAGGAAACCAATATTCCACTTTTGAAATTTGTCGAGATTGTCAACACCAAGTGAAAGGTAGTTATGGGTTCGTCTCATTGGGGACAATCAACATCTCTATCCAATAGAATTGGCCCAAAGCTTCCTCCTCTTTTTTCCATCAAATCTGCCCCACATCTGAATTATGAAACTCTTGAGTTTGAGCGAGAATTATTTCACGAGATGCTGGATTGTGCCGAAATCACTGGATGCTACGAAGTCGTTGCTAGCGAGGAAGACAATGAGATTCTCTATAATATTTTTATTGAGAATAACTCGGGTGATTGTCTTAAGGATATAATCTATTTAGGGAAGCCTATGAGTGAAGAGGAAATCAAGAATTACATCCAGTTCATATTATTAGGCCTATACATATGCACATTAAGGTAATTATTCACTATGATATAAATCCTAGCAATATAATCTTGGTATATAGAGGTAATGGTAGTTATGTTGCAAAAATTGTTGGTTTGGGGTTTTCTATATTGGGAGAAGAGACTAATGGTAAGAAGCTGAGGCGAACACCACGTTACATAGACACTGAGTCCATTCTACATGGACTCAAAGGATAGGGATTTCACATTTGGGCACTTGGATGTATCGTTACAGATATGGATCCTTGAAGACTCTTGAGACAATTAAATCAGAATTAAAAAAAGTCACTAGAGATGATGCTTAAGAAAATGGAAATACACTTCTTATATACGGAGGTAATGGTAGTTATGTTGCAAAAATTGGTGATCTGGGCTTTCCATACTCAGAAAAGAGACTAATGATGAGAATATAAGGGGAACGACATGCTATCTAGCCCCTGAGTCCATTCTACATTGAGGCTACGCACCGGGAGTCGACATTTGGGAATTTGGATGTATCGTTGTGGAGATAATTCTCCAAATTACCTTGAGAATATTCAATCAGATTTCTTAAATGACAATGGAGATGATGATTGAGGGAATGGCGAAACAAGAGGTAGAAATATCAGCTGGAATATATGATGATACGCAAAGGTTTTGGACCAAGTGTTTTAATGTTAATCCTACGTCGATATGGGATGTGGAAAATCTATTGAGAGAGAACTCATTTGTTTGGGATTCAGATTCAGATAAATATGATCTTGAGCTGCTATTTTTAATTTTGGGGAAGATACTCATGAAACTATCTTGGGAGGGCTTTCACAAAACTGATATCAGTGCAACATACCAGTGATTTCTTCGACAAATTCATTGATTTTACTGGATTAAATGAAACCAATCGAGGAAAAGCTCTCCGCTGGACGTATTCCATATCGAAGGAGAAGAAAGAAAAAATGCCACATTCATCTGCGACGTCAATCCTTGTATTCTCTTTAAAATTTTGTATTCTCTTATATACATATATATATATCCCATTTCCATTCACCTTTAATGCTCATGTTCTTGCTCTTCCATTAGGAAACTTACATTCCACTTTCAAAATTTGCAGAGATTGTCAATATGTATTGGACTTGGATTGGACACCTAAGGAAATTTAGTTATGGGTTTGTCTCTTTTGGTCGATCAACCTCTCTGTCCGACGGAATAGGCCCGGAGCTTCCTCCTCTTTTCACAGTTAAAATTCTCCCCACATCCAGATTCACGAGTTTCAGGATTGCACGAAAATCATTGGATGTTAAGAAGCCGACGGCAACGAGGAAGAAAATATGATCCTCTATAATATTTTCTCGAGTATGCCCCGGGTGGGTGTATTAAGCATAAAATCTATTTAGGGAAGCCTATGAGTGAAGAGGAAATTGAGAATTACATCTAGTCCATATTACTAGGACTTAGACATGCACAGTGAAGGAATTATTCACTATGATATAAAGTCGTGCAATATATTCTTGGTATATGGAGATAATGGTAGTTATGTTGCGAAAATTGGTGATCTAGGGCTTTCCATACTGGGAAAAGAAACTGATGGTGAGAAGCTAAAGGGAACACAATTTTACCTGAGTTCATTCTACATGGAGACTACGGACCGGGAGTCGACATTTGGGCACTTGGATGTATCATTACGGAGGTGATTCTCCAAAGGCCCTTGAGATAATTAAATTATAATTATGAAATATCACTAGAGACGATGCTTGAATGAATGTCAAAACAAGACGTAGAAATACTAGTTGCAATATTAGATGATGTGCACAGTTTGGATATCAATCCTACGTCGATATGGGATGTAGACAAGATTTTGAGAGAGCACCCCTTTGTTTTGGATTCGGATTCAGATGAATGTTATCTTGATCTGGCTATTTCTCATTCTAGGAAGGATATTCATGAAACTGATTCTTGGGAGAATTTTCACGAAACTGATATCAATGAAGAATACCAATGATTTCCTTTACGAATTCATTGATTTTACTGGAGTAAATGAAACCAATCAATGAAAGCTATTTGCTGGCTCGTATTCCCCGTTGAAGAAGAAGAAAGAAAAAATGCAACATTAATATTTATATTCTCTTGTAAATACCACATTTCCAGTCATCCTCAATATTCATCCCATTTCTTTGCGGTTAGGAAACCAACATTCCACTTTTGGAATTCACTAAGATTGTCAAGATGTGTTGGACTCGGATTGGACACTTGGGAAAATGTAGTTATAACTTCATCTCTTTGGGTCGATCAACATCTCTGTCCAAAGGAATTGGCCCATAGCTTCCTACTATTTTCACCATAAATTCTACTCATGCCCAAATTCTGAAACTTTAGATTTTGAGTGAGAATTATATCACGAGTTGCAGTATTTCCCGAAAGTCATTAGATGCTATGAAGCCGATGCTAGCGAGGAAGACAATATGATCCTCTATAATATATTTATGGAACACACCTCGAGTGGGTGTGACAGAATCTATTCCGGGAAGCCTATGAGTGAAGATGAAATCATGAATTACAGCCGGTTCAGATTACTAGGCCTTACATGTATGCAATGTGAAGGAATTATTCAATGTGATATAAAGCACGACAATATCCTCTTGGTATATGGCGGCAATGGTAGTTATGTTACAAAAATTAGTGATCTCGATCTTTCCAAATTGAGATAAGAGACTGATGGTGAGAAGCAGAGGGGAACACCACATTACCTAGCGCCACTTAGTCCATTCTACATGGAGACTATTGACCGGGAGTCTATATTTGGGCACTTAGATGTATCATTATGGGGATGATTCTTTGAAGGCCCTTCAGACAATTAAATCTGTATTCCAAAATGACACTAGAGAAGATGCTTGAGTGAATGGCCAAATCAGAGGTAGAAATACCGGCTGGAATAGCTGATGATTCACACAATATCTTGACCAAGCGTTTAGATTTTAATCCCACGTCGAGATGGGATGAAGACAAGCTTTTAAGAAAGCACCCCTTTATTTTGGTTTTAGATTCTGATGAATATGATCTTGAGCTGGCTGTTTCTGATTCTGGGGTGGATATTCATGAAACTAATCCTTGGGAAAATTTTCACAAAACTTATATCGCTGCAGTATACCAATGATTTCCTTTGTGAATTCATTGACATTACGGGAGTATATGAAACCAATCGAGGAAAAGCTCTTTGCAGACACGTAGGCTCTGCCACTAAAGAAGAAGGAAAAATGCCACTTTCATTTCCGACGTCAATCCAGGTATTCTCTTATGAATATCCCATTTCTTGTCACCCTCAACGTTAATACCTTTCCTTTATCATTAGGAAACCTACATTCCACTTTCTAAATTTTCTTCTATTGTCAAGATGTGTTAGACTCTAATTGAACACCTGAGGAAAGATAATTACAGGTTCTCTTGTTCGGATCGATCAACATCTCCGTCCAACGGAATTGGCCTAGAACTTTCTCCTATTTTCGCCTTTAAATCCGCCCCATATATGGATTATGAAACTTTAGGGTTTGATCGAGGATTATTTCACAAGAGGTAGGATTGCCTAAAAATTATTAGATACTACATAGTCGATGCCACAGAGGAAGACATTGTGATCCTCAATAAAACAAATTATAGAGTATGTCTCTGGTGGGTGTCTTAAGGACAAAATCTATTACATAAATCTCAGGAGTGAAGAAGAAATCAATAATTACAGCCGGTCCATATTACTAGGCCTCAAACATATACACAACAAAGGAATTATTCACGGTGATACAAAACCTGGCAATATACTCTTGGTATATGGCAGAAATGGTAGTTATGTTGCAAAAATTGGTGATCTAGGGATTTTCATACTGGGAGAAGAGACTGATGGTGAGAAGCTGAGTGGAACGCCACGTTACCTAGCCATTGAGTCCATTCTACATGGAGACTACGAACCGGGAGTCGACATTTGGGCACTTGGATGTAATATTACGGAGATGATTCTCTTAATACCCTTAAGAAATTTAAATTGGAAATTTAAAATGACACTAGGGACGATGCTTGAGTGAATGGCAAAACAAGAGGTAGAGATACCGGCTGGAATATCTAAGGATACACATAGTTTCTTGACCAAGTGTTTGGGAGCTAATTCTACATCAAGATGGGATGCAGACCATCATTTGAGAGAGCACCCCTTTGTTTCGAATTTGGATTCAGATTGATATAATCTTGAGTTGGCTGTTTCTGATTATTGGCATGATATTCATGAAACTGATTTTGGGAAGGATTTTCACAGAACTGATATCGGTGCAGCATTCTAGTGATTTCCTCAATTTATTTATTTTGCTGGAGTAAATTAAACCAATCGAGGAAAATATTTTTACTGGCGCGTATTCCCTGTCGAAAAAAGAAGAAGGAAAAATGCCACCTTTATCTGTGATGTCAATCCCACTATTCTCTTATAAATTTCGTAGACTATTATAAATATCCCATTTCCAGTTACCCTCAATAGTCATCCCCTTTCCATGTAGTTAGGAAACTAACATTCCACTTTTGAAATTTGCAAAGATTATTAAGATGTGTTGGACTCGGATTTGACACATAGGGAAAGGTAGTTATGGGTTCATCTCTTTCGGTCTATCAACATCTCTGTCCAACGGAATTGGCCCTAAACTTCCTCCGCTTTTTTCCATCAAATCCGCCAAACATATACTTTTGGTGATGGTGGTAATGTTAGTTATTTTGACTATGATATAAAGCCCGGTAATTTACTCTGGGTATATGATTAATGGTGTTATGTTGCAAAAAAAATTGTGATCTAGGGCTTTCCATATTGGGAGAAGAGAGTGATGGTGGGAAGCTGAGGTGAACACCAAGTTACCTATCTCCTAAGTCCATTCTACATGGAGACTACGGACCGGGAGTCGACATTTGGGTACTTGGATGTATCATTGTAGAGATGATTCTCTGAAGGCCCCTGAGACAATTATATCGGACTTATGAAATTACACTAGAGACGATGCTAGAGCGAATGGCAAAACAAGAGGTAGAAATATCAGCTGCAATATCTAATGATGCGAAAAATTTCTTGGCCAGTGTTTGGAAGTTAATCCTATGTCAAATTGGGATGCGAACAAGCTATTGAGAGAGCAACCCTTTGTTACGGATTGAGACTCAATTGAATATGATCTTGAGCTGGCTGTTTTTTATTCAAGGGAGGATATTCATGAAACTGATTCAAGGGAGGATTTTCATGAAACTGATATCGGTGCAGCATAGCAATGATTTCCTCTGCGAAATCATTGATTTTAGTGGAGTAAATGAAACTAATAGAGAAAAATTTCTTTGTTGGTTCTTATCCCTGCCGAAACAGATGAAGGAAAAAATGCCACATTTATCTACGACGTCAATTTTGGTGCTTTCTTATAAATTTTGTATTCTCTTATAAATATCCCATTTCCAGTCACCCTCAATACTCATCCCCTTCCTCTGTCATTAGGAAACCAGCATTCCACTTTCGGAATTTGCCGAGATTGTCAAGATGGTTTAGACTCGGATTGGAAACCTGAGGAAAAGTAATTATGGGTTTGTCTTTTTGGGTTGTTCAACATCTCCGGCCGATGGAATTAGCTTAAATATTTCTCCACTTTTCGCCATCAAATCCGCCCCACATCTAGATTCTGAAACTTCTTAGTTTAAGTGAGAATTATTTCACGAGTTGCGTGATTGACCAAAATCATTGGATTCTATGGAGTAGACGCCAGCGAGGAAGACAATGTGATCCACTATAATCTGTTTCTGAAGTATGTCTCACGTAGGTGTCTTAAGGATATAATCTATTTCGGGAAGCCTATGAGTGAAAACAAAATCAAGAATTACAGGCGGTTCATATTACTAGGCTTGAAACATATGCATAATAAAAGGAATTATTCACTGTGATATAAAGTCCGACAATATACTCTTAGTATATGACGGTAATGGTATTTATGTTTTAAAAATTGGTGATTTGGGGATTTCCTTACTGGGAGAAGAGACTGTTGGCGAGATGGTAAGGGGAACACCACGTTACCTATCCCCTAAGTCCATTCTACATGGAGACTATATATCGGGAATCGACAATTGGGTACTTGGATATATCGTTGCATAGATGAATCTCCGGAGGCCCTTGAATATGATCTTCAGTTGGGTGTTTCTCTGGAGAGGATATTCATAAAATTGATTCTAGGGAGGATTTTCACAAAAATAATATGGGTGCAACGACTGATCTCTATGTCTTCGAAACCGAATAGAAGTTGCAGTTGATATTTCCACTGAAGTTGCTCAAGAGGGATAGGGGTTAGGATGCTCTCTCATATAACCAATATCCCGACTTTTGCAAAAAAATTGAGACCTTTTTTTTACCTTGTTGCAAGGAGCAGTGGTGGAACAAGAGGGAGCAACGGGGTGTCGGCGCCACCTCAAGGATCAGATGGCACATAATTTAGGTCTAAAATCCACCGGAATCCTTAGGTTCTGCCACCTAAGTTGAGTTGCAGCGCCCCTGCTTCATCGGAGTTATGAGGTAAACGATGGACATATTTGCGTTTTGTTGTTTTTTGCCTCTTCATTAAACAAAACGACGTCGTTTTGATTTCATCAGGAGCAAAAAATGAAAAATTGGGTTAAAACCCAATTGGCCCAATAAGAAAATCCCCAAATTGGGATTGGCTCAATCATATCTTACATTTTCTTATCCCCAAATTGCTTCTTCTCTTCAGCCCTTCCCTTGCCCAGCGCGCTGCACCGGCACCATCAGTCCTCCCGCTGTCGTCCTGTCCCTGGTCCCATCCTTCCGGTCGTGCCTGGTTGCTGTCGCCGCGAGTCTGAGTCCGAGGGGCTCTAGTTTTTGCTCAATGACTCAATAATTACATGGAGTAATGTTTAACAAAATGTAAGGTCATGTGGCAGTATTTGGGGAATTCTGCCAGAAAGTTGATTGTCTTGCAGATAGAGATTAAGCATAGAAGTCAACTTCCCAAACTCTTTAGGAATCCCCCCAGCAATGCGATTTGAAGATAAATCAAGTA
>JAULKM010106702.1:0-24134 GCA_032355605.1 Rubia tinctorum | reverse complement strand
TTTTCCAAAATTGTGTACAAGTAATCAATGTTGACTTTCGAGGCCCTTCCATTCACCCATACATGCCCAAATCACAAATTTGCAATCGTATATTATTCAATTGAACTTTGGCGTCGCCAATTTTGTGATTAGACAATTCCAAATTTCACGGAGGGACCTAAGTGCAAAAAGTAAAAACTTTACTCGTAGCTTCAAAATGAAATCTGCTTGAACGTGGTGCTTCCTTATAAACCCCATTTTATTTTCCAAATCCGTAACAGAATATTTATCATCGATCAGCCCCAAGAACATATCCGTAATCATTTCCGATTTATCTTCCTTACTTCTATGTAATCAATTCTAAATTACTTTAGAACATCTACTAGTACTTTCCCACAATTCACAAAAAAAATTATTTAATATTTTTATATTTAGGTAGGAATAATAAAAATCATGTATTTTGGAGTAATGGATAATGAGGAAACACATTTTTGGGCCACAGTGTAATTTTCAAAAATTGTGTAGAAGTAATCAATGTTGACTTTCGAGGCCATTCCATTCACCCATACATGCCCAAATCGCAAATTTGCAATCTTATTATTCAATTTAATTTTTGCGTCACCCTTTGTGGCTGCTAGTGAAGTGCTGCTCGAATGTGGTACCTCCCTATACACCCCCATTTTATTTTCCAAATCCGTAATGGAATATTTATCATCAATCGGGCACAAGAACATATCCGCAAATCCTTTCTGATTTCTCTTCCTTACTTCTATGTAAAAAACTCTAAGTTACTCTAGAACATCTACTAGCGCTTTCCCACAAGTTACCAAAAACATATATTATTCAATAATTTTATATTTAGTTAATAATAACAAAAATCACGTATTTTGGAACAATGGATAATGGAGAAACACAATTTTGGGCCACAGTGTAATTTTGTAAAATTGTGTACAAGTAATCAATGTTGGTTTTCGAGGCCCTTCCATTCACCCATACATATCCAAATTGCAAAGTCGCAATTGTATATTATTCAATTGAACTTGGCGTCACCAATTTTGTGATTCGACAATTCGAAATTTCACGCAGGGAACTAAGTGCACAAAGTAAAAACTTTACTCGTAACTTCAAAATGAAATCCACTTGAATGTGGTGATTCCTTATAAACCCCATTTTTATTTTCCAAATTCGTAACGAAATATTTATCATCAATCGGACACAAGAACATATCTGTAATCCTTTCCGCTTTCTCTTCTTTGCTTCTAGGTAATAAACTCTAAGTTACTCTTGAACATCTACAAGTGCTTTCCCACAATTCACCAAAAAAATATATTATTTAATATTTTTATATTTAAGTGAGAATAACAAAAATCATGTATTTTGGAGCAATGGATAATGGAGAAACACAATTTTGGGTTACAGTGTAAGATTTCCAAAATTGTGTACAAGTAATCAATGTTGTCTTTCGAGGCCCTTTCATTCACCCATACATGCCTAAATTGCAAAGTCGTAATCGTATATTGTTCAATTGAATTTCGGCGTCGCCAATTTTATGATTCGACAATTCCAAATTTCTTTGAGGGACCTAAGTGCATAAAATAAAAACTTTACTCGTAACTCCAAAATGAAATCCGCTCGAATGTGGTGCTTCCCTATACACCCCCATTTTATTTTTCAAATCTGTAACAGAATATTTATGATTTATTGGGAACAAGAACATATCTGTAATTCTTTCCGATTTCTCTTCCTTACTTCAATGTAATCAACTCTAAGTTACTTTAGAACATCCACTAGAACTTTCCCTAATTCACCAAAATTTTTAATATTTTTATATTTAGGTAAGAATAACAAAAACCATGTATTTTGGAGCAATGGATAATGGGGAAACACAATTTTAGGCCACAGTGTAATTTTCCAAAATTGTGTACAAGTCATCAATGTTGACTTTCGAGTCCCTTCCATTCACCCATACATGCTCAAATCTCAAATTCGCAATCGTATATTATTCAATTGAATTTTGGTGTCGCCAATTTTGTGATTCAACAATTCCAAATTTCTTGAAGGGAACTAAGTGAAAAAAGTAAAAACTTTACTCGTAACTCCAAAATGAAATCCGCTCGAACGTGGTGCTTTCCTACACACCCCAATTTTATTTTTCCAATCCGTTACGGAATATTTATCATCGATCGGGCATTTTTTCCAATCAATGGTCAACCCATATCTGACTTACTATATACAAACACTAATAACTAAGTTGACTTTAATAAATCAATGGTCAACACTTACTTAACTTTCTATATATAAACACTACTAACTAAGTTGAATTTATCTAATCAGCGGTCAACAATTACTTGACTTTTAATGTATAAACTCTAATAACTAAGTTGATTCGAACTAATCAACGGTAAAACCTTATTTTAAATTATCCGTGTATATATATATCATTTTTCTTAATCCTATGTATATATCTTTTTTCTTAATTTATTTACTCAGGTTTATGTAATTTTTTTTTATACTTTTATGGTTCTTATCTAATTAAATGTTTCTTATTTTTTTAAGCCAAATTGTATTTAACGTTAGAAGTTTAAAAGTGCTTTGTTGATTGAGAGTTTTGGGTAATGAATAACTCATGTGGGGAGGAAGGGAAAATTCAATCCCACAGTAAAATGAGATGGAGAATCTAAACATACATTTTCTTCTATGCCTGTGTATGGGATTTCCCCTTTTTATATGTTTCCCGTGCTTGAAATATAGAAATTAATGTACCCGTAAATGAATTCCATTATAAATTTGGAAGTATGAAACTGAGAAAATTTCATTTATAGAGTTTACATGGAATTGAAAATGTATAATTCTTACTTTCATCGATTTTTATGATCATCATGGTGTATCTCAATGTATTGTTTTTAATGTTGTTCATTTGATGATGATGGTTAGGGATAAGGAAAGTTTTTTTGGTTTCATTTTATGGCACAAGGCTTACTTCAAATGTTTTGTTCTGGTGTTGTGTTTACCATTTATGCTCATTTACCATCTGTAGAGTACTGATACTATTCTACTCTGATCCAATCGTTATTGATAGAGGTAACATGTTTGAGCTAATTTGTTTTAGTTATTTTTCCTGTTATTTGTGGTACATTGTTTATTAGTCTACTTTATTTTGAGTTCCCATTGATACCCGTTGAATCTTTTGGGTGTTAACGGGAAGGATTATTTCTTGATCTGTTTTGCAGAGGGGATTTAAAGCTCAATGGTTGTCCTTGACCTTTTCCAAGGTTATTTTCTTAGCAACGGCCTTTTCTTGTACAACCAACAATGTGGAGGTTTATATGAATGAGCATGACCAATTCCTAGAATACATAAGTGATGACAAAAGGTGTAACAAAACTTGGTTCCAAGTTTCTTGAATATAAAGGAAATAATGAGAAGAAGTACTAAATATTTTGCCATTTTGATGCTGCCCTATACAGTTTATAACTAGCGGAGCGGGATCCAAGGATTGGTGGGGTGATGTTAAGGATCAAAACATGACACAAGCATAATAAAAAATCGGTGATAATTTTAACACTGGTTTTCTAAAAATCGGTGCAAAAAAATTGATATCATATAAAAGTGCCACATAAAACCGGTGCTAATTTTAATTTTTTTTAGAACGGTGCTAATATATGAAAACCGGTGCAAAATTTAGAATCGATTTTACAAAAAACGGTGCTACCCAAAAAATCGATGCTAAATTTAGCACAAATTTTTTGGACCGGTGCAAACATGAAAATTGGTGCCATTTTAGTAACAGTTTTATAAAACTGATGCTAAACCTGGCACCGGTTTTTCAAAAACAGGTGAAAATTTTTCTCCGGCTACTTAGGCACTGTTTTTTTAGATGCCAAAAATTGGTGCTAGAGTGTCTACCCTGTGATAGTGTTCCTTCCCCATCCATATGTAACAGTTTATAGGCCATTCTTTTGACTTATTTTTTCATTTATCCACATCCCAAATGTACTTTTCCATAACTTTGGTCTTCCAATTTCGGTGAGCATCGCTTGCTCTTTCAAATGCCTTCTCCTCCAGCTTCTCCCATTGGTTTGGGGTTAGTTTAGTCTCAAATTTAAAACATGCCTACAATGTATCAAGCATCTTCGTAAGATATTAAATTGTTAGATATTTCGAAAAGATAATTTGTAAACATACAAAGATATGTTTCCGAGTCTCCTCCTTGACGTCGTCTGGGATGTCGTTCCAATGCATGTGCGTGTGCATCCCAAGTTCAATATGGCAGTGGAAGGCGTAATTTGTATACCTAGTCCATGATGTCCAATCTTTATGTGGCGCCAAATTTTTACGACTAAAAGCACTGGGAACCGGATTTTTTTCTCTAGCAGGCATTACCGATTGGCAAATGGTTGTGAAACATTGCTTGCACCAAGTTGCTATCTCAAATTGTTCGAATATCCTCTCCCGAGAGCTGCAGCCATTTCCAATGACATCGCCATCCTCGGGCCTAGATTCGGATTCTAGATCGGGTTTGACTTTTGTTAGTTTTTCATCCACCGGACCAGGCTTAGTAGAAGTACTCACTAGAGGTTATTGATGAGATGGGAAATGCATGTTTTCTTAGAAGATTTAACACAACTTTTCGAACGCTTTACTTGGTTGATAGTTATATTATTATATGTTTTACACGATAGGGGGTTATCCATATTTCGTAAGCATTTTAGTCAATTTCTACTTGTTTTGTAAGCTTATTTAGAGACCATCATGGAGAAGATCATTTTCAATACTGGTAAAAGATTGAATAAGACCATTATCAAGAATGGTAAAATAAGGCAGGTCATATATAAAGTGGTAAAAGAATTTTGAAGAAACAAAGCAAAGTAGCAGGTGAAGAATGATCCGAGACTGAGAACCGAGTTCTGGGAATGATCCAAGATGAATTGGCATTAAAGGACAACATCATAAGTGTCTTCGCAAGCACTATAAAATTGACTACAAAAATTTCCGAATCGAATCAGCGGTCAACCCATAGCAACAAAAAGAATATTCAAGCCTGGAAGACCGTCCCTGAAGACGGACCATGCAAACAAGCATGGTCTGAGACATTCAATTGGTGGAACATAAGGCACAGGGTATGAACCGTGTAACTATGCACAGTTTGTGCCACCCTTTTGACTAGGATTTAGACCACAATTCTTTGTATTTTCCCTTTATTTTCTTCTCTTTCCACTTGTAAAAAAACCTCTTTCTTCTTGCTTTTCTCCTTGAGCCTGATTTGGGCCTTCAAAACCTTAGTTGTTCTTCACGTTTTCTTATTTTTTACATCTTTTCCATGAATTTTTATAGATTTGTTATTGGTTTTTATTATTTAGCTTAGATCTATGCTTGAGAGCTTTTGCAAACATGTTTAGCTATGATTTGTAAGATTCTTAGATTCATGTACTTTATGCTATTATTGTCATTATTACTTGGTCTTTGATTTATTATTATTATACTCTTTTAATGTTAGGAATTACAACTAATTGATTTCAATTCATGATCTAGAACTATGCACATGAATGAACCTAGAAGTATTTTGTCTTTTTGCTGGGTTTTGTCAAAGGTCAATGTGAAGGTCGTTTTTAGGAGAGAAAACAATGCATGATTGTCGAATATTTGGTTGGATTAGACTTAGGGAGTTAATTTAATTAGGCTATGAATGATATAAGAGTGACCCAACCGCAAACTGTCAGGAATCGATTAATATCCAGTTAGGGTTGTAGTCTAGTTCCGAAATTCATATTACGTGTTTGTAGAAGACTAGTCCAAATAAAATTCTAGGGGGCAATTAATGATGCACTAATACTCTCGGTCGTAAAAGTATACATTGTTGTAGTGGGTGTTCCCGGTGGAGGTCTCAATGACCCATGCTACTACTATGTTTTATTTACTAGGCGATTACATGTTTATTAACCACAGTAGTGAGGCAAGAGGGGGTCAGTGGGCTTAGCGTCCTTCTAGCTATAATAGGAGGGGTGAGAATTCGATGAAGGCATGGAACCAGGATATTAGTCATCGTGGGAGTTTCTGATGAGCCAACATCTCCACATCGGGTGATAAAGTATAATAGTTCATTGTTCATATGTGAATAAAAGTCGAGGATCATTGTTTATAGATCAATATCATAATGCAAATGTACCTAAGGTCATTCTCATTATATCTATCTCCTGTTTTGTAGTTTATGTTTTTAGTTTGTTATTTTAACTTTTTCAAAACAAAACCCCTCGTTTTCTCTACTCACGACACACACACACACACTTAGTGGCGCTTGTGTGTGAACTTTGTGAAGCTATCTCGTAAAACCCTAGGTCTCTTTGGATGTCATCTTAGCTTACCTATATCTACTTTTTGGCGCCATTACAGAGGACTTAGGTTTAGTTTATTAGATAGCTAGCTTAGTTAATCGGTAGATTAGTGCTTTCTTCTTTTTTTCTTGGTGTGTTTTGTGTGTTTTTAGTGTGTTCCTATATTGTGTGTTTGTTGCCTTTTAGAGTAAGTATTTATTGATTTCCTAGTTTCAAAAGAGAATCCTTGCACGACGATTCCAAATATTGTGTACTTTCTTTGTTTCTGTTCATAGTAGGTAGTGCTTGAGTTATTGGTATATTCATCGAGAATCCTTGCACTACAATTCTGAATTTTAGTGAAGAAAATAAAAAGGAAAATCTCTCCTTTTAGAAGCTCATAAGGATAAGATATGCTCAACAAACAATATTTTGTAGGATATGCCATCGTGATAACCCTACGAAGTCTTGTTATTGGTTGAGCAAGGAGTATTATGAGGAAGCAGGAGTTGTTGATTCCCGAGGTGGAAGAGCTCAGGGGCCTTATTACTAGTCCAACAACCCGGAATGGATTGGTAGTATGGGCTCGGGATATGGATATGCATTGGGAGACCAACAACATAAGTAAAATGGATGGAATTTAACCCCCCCTGTGCTATGTTAAAAAAATGAGGAATAAAATGTGAGTGGTAGCGCATTAGAGAATAGTTTTTGCGAGCCATGGAAACCCTGATCAAGAGCAACGAGTCACTCTAAGCCTAAATTGATGAAGATATTGAGAGTATAGGGGCTAAAATTTTCTCAAGTATTAAGAACTTGGAGGCTCGAGTTGAGGAATTGACTCTAATAGCGCATTACTTCGAGACTGGTATATACCATACCCTCGTAGTCATAATTCACTAGAGCTACAGCTGCTTCGAGCAAAGAAGCAACCCTAACCTTTCCAGCTCATGGGCAATCATCTCGCACAATAATTACGAAATCACCACCCTTAGAATGTGTCCCATTAAGACCCACGGTCTAGCAAGGAATGAGAAAATAGTGCATACCACGATAATACAATCCAGAGGCCTATTAAAAGGGAAAAGAAGTAAAAATCTGAACCCAAGCAGGCACATGGATTTATAAAATGCTAACTTAAGCATCAGAGTTTCCACTCGGGGGAACCTCAAGAGGTTTCTTTCATGTACCTGGTGAAGTGGAACAGAAAGACTGGTCTCGTACTCCGCTTCTACCCTGAAGGAGTCCCCACACTAGTGGCGCAGATTGTGGGGATCAAAGTTTTTTTTTCATTCTCAGTTTTGGTGGATCACTAGGGCACCTTACGATACTAGAAACAAAAGGGACGGTCGTGAGGAGTTGCAAAAACGAACCATAGGAACAAACATATAATGAATAGATAAAAACAAAAAGGAATGCAACAAAAAATATCTAAACTCAACCATTTTGTGCCAATTGTTCACAGGAATACCCCAACCCAACTAAGGCACGTTAATGCAAAGGTACGTAGAACACACCAACAACCTCGTACAATTCAAAAAATTGCCCATAATTGCTGAAATATAACCCAATTGGAGAAGAACATAGTAATAAGACGCTCGCATAGATACGAAAATACGTTCATAGAAAAATAAATAGGAATACACCTCGTGGAAAATCCAATTACATTTAATATAGTTAACACTGGAAACAAAGCTCAGCTCACAAAGCCAAAGTAAGTCTCCCCTAAACATAATACTTACAATAAGATCCGAGAATACAACTTGATCATGAGAAAAACATATATAAATTCCTAACTATACTATATCCTAACCCTATTGGGCCTTAAGGGAAATAGGATGATGGCTTACTTCATCCCCCCATTCTTCTATAATACTACTGGGTTATGTTGTTGGAAGGACGAACTAGGCTAGACAACGAGATTGCCTTGCTTATACGCTATACCACTAATGCATATTACATGCAGAAGAACTATCCAAATCTACCACCTATACAACAATTCTTCTTCTCCCGGCTGCACGCCAGGGAAACCTTGAGCTATAAATCCAATTTCACTCTTCCTCGTACCCACTTGATGGGTTTCTATAATAATGTTATAGCACCATAATCAACTACCCCCTTTTTCACTAATCTTATTGGCCAATCCTGCTGGAAGGCATAAAAAGATCACACCCCTATAATAAAAACTTTACGATCATAATCTATCTAAAAAATACACTTACGTGAAAACATTTTTTCCCTAACCCAAAAACAACGGAGCAATACCTCTTCCAAACAGAGCAAATCCTCCATCCAACCCTGACCACCACATAACAGTTGATGAGCTGAAAAACATAACCAATATAACTCATATAGTACAATACCCAAAAATTCACCTCCTTAAAATGCTATTGTCCTTCGGGGATAGCATCCCTTATATAGGCACAACTCGGTTTCAGATATCTAACAATCAGCATAGTTATAACATTGAATACAACACACAACCTAAGAAACCAACTAGCCAAATAATCGGTATTGGAAAAACATAACGCCAAATTACATTTGAAAATACACAAATTACTAAACTCATGTGGAACCCTTATCTAAAAGGTTAAGGCCCACATCATATAAATGGAAAAAGCCTATAAAAATCACTAAAGTTTAGCCTCACATAATCCCAAACCCTAAAAAAACTCGTTACAAGATCAGGGGAGTAAGACACAACTTTGCATAGCCCTTGGAAACTACCCAATCAAGATATAAATGTAAATCCCTATCTCATTGCCTCTTCAACGTAAGTATAACAACCCATCATAACAACACACAAAGGACTAGAAACACACCACAACGGTGTAGCCCTCTTTAAGAAAATCTCACTCGGCTAACCTTATAGAAAATTTCATAATAACGAGAGGACATAAGCTATAAATAAAAATAAACATTTACATTAGAATCCATACATCCACCAGAATACAAATTAAATGGACTTAGTGGAAAACATCCGAATATTAAAACCAAAATAATTAAAATAAAGCCCTATGTTAGGAAGATATATTTCATCTCCCATTATTGTTTAAGAGGTTCACCCAACCCAAGGACACTACTATCTATCCTACTGGTTTGACGAACTAAGTTAAACAACGAGATAGCTTCACTTAAAATGTAAAAATACCCGAGTTTGGCGAGTTTGTCCAACTCCATTTCTCCATCAGTTTTGCTTTTTTTTGAATTCCTTAGCCATCTAACTATGTTTTGACTCACTCCACTTTTTGGTATAATACTAGTTCTACAGACTAACTTAGATAATTGAGATGGATGGGAGAAGGAATAATTGAAGAACTCTACTGATCCCATGCTTGAGTGGAAACTACATATACATTAATGTGGTGAAACAAAGTCACCAAATGTTGATTACTATGTTTTGAATTAGGAAGAGTTTGTGACTGTTCCATCTCCATTTGTTGAGGAATCTCTGATATTACTGGATAATAAGCCATTCCCTCGTGGGATGAGTTTGGGGAAATACCTAAGATACTTGTTGATTCTTGGAATTCCTCCCAGGCCGTCATAAGGTATGAATCGGCCCAATGCTCCATGCTAACTTTTTGAGACCTGCAAAATAAGATCTCAGGAAGTCCCCAGGAATTTCCTCCGATGCTTAAGTTAGTTTCCGAATAACATATGGATAATCTCAGGGAATGATGTTGTTACCTATTCTATGATTCTGATCACTTATTTATGTTTGGTGCATTTATTAATTCTTGCGGATCATTGTTTAACTGGCATGGTTATCGTTCTTTCTTCTGGGTTTGCTCTTTTGGCTTACTTTAAACGAGATGCTACTCTTGGGAGGGGGGGTGTTTTATCTTATCTCTTATGGATAGTGATGTTCTTTAGTAAGGTCTTCTTTCTTCTCCAGCTAACATTCTTCTACTTGGTTCACTGGACCGAGGATGCTATCTTTACTTTGAGATTCGTGCAACTAAGGGAGGTCTATACTATAAGGTCCCCTAGCCATGTAGTTAATGCATATGAACCTTCTATAACTATATGTATGAAAAATATTAATAGCAATGGTATCATATTATTTGCCATATTTTTGACAAAGTAATAAGGCTCAGGGAAGTATGCATTGGCTACTTAGCTAAGAAAGTATAACTTCACTTTTACATTTACCTCATTTTTTGGAAGTTTGTTGTTAGTGGACCAAAAATATTGGGTGATTTTTCAATATATATATATAGGTTGTTGAGAACTAAACTAATCAGTAGTGCACTAGTCGTTAATCATTTGGAAAAAAAATGTCGTCCAGTGATTGTAGTCTTACACTAGGTAATTTAGATTTTCTAAAAAAATGTATTTCTGTCGTTTATCTTCATGTGAAATTATGATTCCTCCTACTAGGGGAGTTGTAATGAGGCTACCGCCCAATATGTTTACTGTATATCCATGTTAGTTGCAGTATAATTTGTTGATCCCAGTACCAGATTATGTTATGAGCATTTTGGAGCGTTATAGTGTTGCTCTTCCTCAGATACATCTTCAGAGAATAGCTATACTGGCTGCTTTTAAACTTCTTTGTCATTAGAAAGCTATTGATTTCAGCATGTCATTGTTTAGTGCTTGCTATAAGTTATGTTAAATGGGTGTTGGTGAGTCTATGGTATCATTCAAGTAATTTATGGAAAGTGTTGAAATTATAAAGATACACGAGATAATATAATAGAAGATGGGCGTCCTATTGGTTCTGAAGGTATCCTTTTATTTCATTTTATAAATTGACACATATTTGATTTTATTGATGTTTTATTTGTCTTGCAGCCATATGGTTTTGTGTCTTAACAAAATCCTTACTTCATGATCAAGATGCGAGAACATTTGTTATCTGTCATGAAACCAGGCGCTTGAGGGAGGATCATGGAAGTAATAAGTGTAGGACTAATGTGTAAGGGAAGCGTTAAAGGGCATATTCTAAGTTAATGAAAATACAGGACAACTTAACTAAAGCTTATGGTGGTATGAATGTGAAAGACAGTTCTGCATGGGAGGTACGTTGTTTTTTGAAACAATTATGTGTGAATTTAATTCCTAAGCCATTAACTTTATTTCAAAGAAGCAGGTTGGACAAGCACTAACCAAGGCTGCTCAACTTTTTGTCGATTCCATTAGCAAGGTGAAGAAATTGAAGAGGTAATTAAGCTCAATAGCATGTGTTGGAAATAATTCAAGAGATTAGATAATAGGCTGCATACTATTTGCAAGGAATATGATGGGATTATTATAATGTTACTCAAGGAGATTAGAGGTTTAAAAGAGAGGTCATGCTTGTCCAAGCTATCCCTTTGTATTGGTTAATAAGCTTATTAGTACTAGGAATTTTTTCTGTATATTCGTAGTCATGTATGTTAAAATGGATTAGGTTAGACATTATGGGGTTTTGCTTTAACTTTGTAAACAAAACCCCGAGTTAGAGGTCACTAGTTTCAGTGAGGCATGTGTTCTGGATGAGGCATTGGAAAGATCTAGGGCTATTTTTATGGAGGATTTCTACAGATTCTATGTGTGGGGTGAAATTTTTTGCCTTATTAGGGTACTTGAGGAGATGGGAACACTTCCTAGTTTAGTGGAGCTGGAGAAATGCAATATAGATCGGGTTAGGGTTCTTTCTAATCCACATAAGGTAAATGGTACACTATGTTGGAGTAATTGTTGTAATAGTATATTCCAATGGAATGGTAAAATCAATCTTGAATGATTATGGTAAATACTTTCTTGGATATCAATGTGAATTGTGTTACGTACACTTTCCTTAAAGAATAATTTGACCCTATTACATCTTTGGGTTACCCAGATTCCCTTCAAGGATAAAACAATCAAGAATCCCTCTTGTTCTGGGATTGAATCAAGAGAATACATTTGAGTAACTGTGTTTTTGGTTGTTGAGTAAGTCTGGGAAAATTCTAATATTTTCACTTTTGTTCTGTATTTTGTGTGTGCATACGCATGTTTATACAGGAGACAATTTTATTGAAAATATGCAATATTTCATTGTGTATCACAAAACACGAAGCTATCAGAATTATAAATTTTGAAACGATGCATCTTCCACACTCCAGGACAAGAGCCATGTCAGTAATCACCAACATAATTGATCCTTATCCTATCAACTGTAAACTCATATATAGTTTATATATAAGTGTGCACTTGACCCGCTCCCTCTAGGGGTCATTAAACTCGAGAGGAGGCTAAGTTTCAAGGGTCAAAATAAATATTTATATTGTTGGTCTCATTCCTACTACCTTGCTACCTATGGGGTAGATAGTGGCATAACTGGGGCCGTCCACATAGATGCTAGGAATTTAAAAGTTAACTACACAGAGCCGCAATTGGGTCGTCAATCCGACCACGTGCTAGGAATATCTAGTATTACTAAAACAGGGTTTTAGGCGGGGATGCGTTTACTAACAACTACGAGCATGCGAAAGTACAACTGAGTGAAACTATATAAAACTAGCACTTGGGAAGTATTTGCGTAACATGATCGGTGTTATATTTTGATCCTCGATTCAATCACATTAAAGATTTTACAAACCTATTCCAATTTTTTTGACACGTAGTGGATCAATGGTCAACACTTCCCCATACGTATCACGTAGGATGCACATGTAATCTTCCATCTACACTGCCTCCGTAATTAGGGTAGTGTAACAACGGCCCTGTCTGTTTGCAGATCTAAATCAACCCCCTACGATTATGTCCCGGGAAATCGACTATAAATGATTTTCCCTAGGCCTACAGAGGCAAAGGCATAGACATCTCGTTGATGGCTACAGGGTGGCAACTCACGCTAACCCTAGTTTTCTAATAACACTATCTCTATCCGTAACCCTTCGGGCCAATTTTCTAGCTTAGAAAATCGTATAGTCAATCGTAAAATTGACTCCATGACCCACGTGAACACACTCATACGGTCCCAGACTATCGTTACCCTAAGAACATCTAGGTTTCCTTCCCGGGGGGATATCAACAATTTTGCCAACATGAAAGTAGAATATGGTGTGTGCCAATCTTAGTGCGACAACCATGAAATTTATAAGAACATAAATAACAAGCCAACATAATAATCATAAACACATAGAAATAGGTAGATCTATAGAATCTCGCAAAACAAAAACCAAATCATGAATACAAATACAAACCCCAAGTTAATTAACTACTCCCTAAGCATTGAACTCAATTTTTTTTGATTCAATGCCTTTTGGGCAAATAAAAAGAGAATACAAGAAAGGAAAATATTTTGGAGAGAAGGAAGAACTCATTTCTCTCTCTACCCTACTCGTAGGAGTCTTAAATGAGAATAAACTTAAACTCTAGTAATTGTTTTTTGCTATATATAGTAGTAGGGAATTGAGCTTGAAAAAGGCCCAAAATAGGCCAAAAACCCTAACAGCCACAAATGACACGAGCTGTGCAGCAAGGTACAAACATTCCAGCTGGGGGCTAGCATGGCTAGCCTCACCTGGCACGGACATGCTGGCTTATGCTAACACATGGATGTGTGACCAGTAAAAACTGTGTTGCCTCGTGCTGAAACAGGCGGGATGGCCTGGCACTGTCGTGCCGGCTGTGTCTGACATAGACAATGTCTACTAAAGTGAGCTGTTGGCTGGTCCTCCATTTTTGAATTTTTGAATCATGTTCCAATGTCGTTTGGCTCAGACCATCATCTAGAAGTACTTCTTTCTCAGTTTAAAGGTGTTGGTCATTTGAGTTCTTGTGGGACGTCGGCTAGGAGTCATTTTCTGAGCAAAACGGTGGTGCAGACGTGTTGTTCTTCACATTCTGTGAGCTGGTCATAACATTTTTGGATTTGAAACGACAGAGGCAATGTAAAATGGCATAGTCCGTGTCCATGCATAGCCACACACAAATGATTGGGGCGACATGGGCTGGTTTTTATCAAACGGTTCGTGCCAGGAGGATGTGGCACGACAGTGTTGGAGGGTATGATCCATGTCGGGTGCCTCTGGCATGACCGTGTGGCAGGTACAGTCATGTCAGATGGTTTGTGCCTGCTGGTTCCTGTCAGTGGGGTAGTGCTCGCCGATTGGTGTTGGTCGTTGTGTTGGTTGATGCCGCCGTTTCATTTTTGGAACCTTGCTTTTGGTTTGTGGCATTCTATCTACTATCATCCTTTCAAATGGCCTTAAAATATCTTCTACCATCTTTGTGAATGACTATCGAATATTTTCAACCACCCTTGTGGATGACCTTCTACAAGATAACACTGAAGTTCTCACGAACAACCTACTAGTAAGCTCATAAAAGATTATCTAAGTACTCTTTAGGACAAAGTTTCCATTAGATCGAATTAAGTCTACAAAATTCAGGATTTAGATAGGAAAACCAAAATCGGTCATCTAAACCTTTTGTAATGTAAACCTAACTAAAACTAGCAATCAACCAAATGAAAACATAATAAAAAAATGTGTGAAATTCATTGGTTAATGTATGCATAAAGGTTCAAATCAATTTCCCCACACTTAAACCTTTACCCGTCCTCAAGTAAACAAAAACGAGCAAAGTTCCAAGAGAAAAGTAGCATGCAAGGATAAGTTAACCAATACATTCAACATTATTCCCAATCTACCCTAGTTCCCCCCATGATGTAAGAATCTCACAACTCTCACTCTACCCGAAAAAGCTCAAGTAACCTATCCACCAAAATCAATTCAACATAAGGCAAAGTGTATGTGATAAGTGTGAAGCCAAAACCTATTCCACCGAAAGAAGCCTCCAATGAAAATCCAAGAGATGTTTAATTGTGAAGTTTCCATTTTCTCTTAATTTCTCTCATTTTTCCTAGGAGCCCTTTTGGGTTTTCATCCTAACATTCACATATGTTGAGCTCACCATTCACTTTTTTCCACAACGGCCTCTCATTTTGCCTAGATTTTTCAACCTAGTCAGGCCTTGCCTCTCATTTTACCTAGATTTTTCAACCTATCTGGGCTCTTCCCACTGTCGCCTAAGTGACCCTTTCAAGTTTCCGATTTAGCTGGGTATATATTTTTAAAAAATTTAAAAAAATTTGTGTAGCACAAAATGCCCACAAGATGGGTTTCATACTACATGATAATGATAAGAAAAATGAAAAATTACACGCCTAAAATTATTCCAAAGCATACCCAAAACAAAATGATAACACCCTAAAGATTCAAGCATACCACCAAAGTGCATCCAAAATATCCCCAAACAAAATGACATATAAACACAAAGGAATCTCGAGATGAAAAAATCTTAAGTGCCTTACTACTCCCTCCCCCACACTTTAACCATGCATTGTCCCCAATGCAATTAAATGTTAGAAATTATAAGTGAGAAAGGGAAAAGTAGTGGCACTTACACTTGGGACCCCGAAGGGTCCTTCCTCAAGAGCCTCGTCTCACGTCTTCCCTCCTTTCTTCATGTCTTATTTCTTGCCCCTCGATGGGAACAAAGTCCCAAAAACCCTCAAGCCTTGAGATATAAAATATCTCGATCAATTCCTCGATGGCTTCCTTTTACATTAGCCCTCTCATCCGCAATAAATAACTTATCCTTCACTTCCCACTCAATGGAGTTCAACCTAGCTCCCCAAACTCGCATTGTACCCTGTATAGAGTCCAACCTAGTCCCCAACTATTCCATTTGCAAACTCATCCCTCCTACCGCATGACCAAACTCTTGCACTATTTAGGTATAACTCATAACTTGTTCCCTAAAAGTGCATAGTTGGCCGAGGAAGTCTGAAGGTAGGTGACTGCAGGTCGGTGATGCTCTTGATGGAATATCACCATTATTCTCTACAACGTCCATGTCCGGGCTTGATAAGACTCTGTAGAAGTATTTCTCAAACTGCGGATCAAATGCTAGAAACAATTCCTCAAATATAGTGCTTTGGTTGATAGAGGTGCGCTCCAGTTGTGGAAGAATCATAAAGCTTCAAAAAGAGTGTCACCGTACAACCAAATGAATCGGTCCTCCAAAGTAGTGGTTGCAAATATTGAAGGCCGTGCTAAATCTTTCATAGTTTACCTCGTCTCAGAAAGACCTAAATTTGACAATGCAAATGGAGAAGGAGCCGAATGCCCCAAGTGTTGGGCTAAAATTACCACCATGCCTCCCATTAGTATCTTGCCACCTTTCTTATTTCCCGCAGCTAAACATTCCTCCATGAAGGTCTCCACCAAATTGGGAAGAACTTCCCCTCCGAAGTCATCTCCCAAAGGATTTAGACGTTCGAATTGGGGAACTATGAGATCTCTCTGTGGTAGAATACTCCCATAGTTAAGAGTAGCTAGATGTACCGCAAAGCTGGATAACTATTGCGGCTCTCTTGCATAAATTCTTCCTCCGTGTGCCCAAAAGAATCCTCCAAAAATTTCTCAATAAAAATGGAAGGCCTCGCCTGTATGTCCTTGAGACTTCTTTCCCATACTTCCACCCGAATTATCGGGCAATGTCCTGATGTGACATAGTGTACTCCTTATCATCTAAGTTGAAAGGGATGACTCCATTCCCATCATTGTCCGTTGATTGCTCTAAGATTGCCAAAAACTCCAAAGTTTACCTTATTTAAGTCTTGGAATTCTTGTCTAAGAAACCCTCTAGGCTAATTCAGCTTAGTAAATAAGTGAGGGGCTCGAGTAGACCTAGAGCAGCCAAGGTCTATTTGCATGCAACCATCGTCTCCAATATGGTCCTCTTTAGGCTATTCAAGTACCTACATCTTCGGACCGCACTCCCAAAAATGGTGGTCAACCCCATGAACTCCTCAACAACAAATACGGGGTTAGGAGGAAGGGAATTCGTCAGCTATCCTCTCCCAACCTTGGCCAACTTCCTCCCATTGTCACCCCGGGAAGTTGTTATCTTTTCTGGCCTACTTCTCTTTGGAGCCATTCTATCACAACAAGAAGAAGGTTTTAATGCAAGAATACACATGGGCGTGCATCAAGTATCATTCAAGAGAAACACTCTTTCTAAATATTCAACACATTCTAAACCATGTTGCTTCAACATAAAGGTTATTCAATCAAAAATCATTCTTCCTAAATAACATACTCATGGAAAATCATAGCATCTCATTGAGAACATCATGCAATAAACGATTATCCCTCCTAAACAGCCACAATCAATGAAGATCATATCATCAAATCACAAATATATACTTCCCTCATGCTTAGTTCAACACAAAATCATTCATATAACCCAAATATTTCCCCAAAAAAACACATCATTTTTTTTGAAACTCATGCCTTTCATCATAACACCATCATTATAAATAAAGAAAGTATACATAAAGTTCAAAGGATTATCCGGAGTTTGAAGCTAAGAGCTGAAAAATCCACACAAGAAGAAGCAAAATTGCTAATTTCTGAGAGAAAAGCTTCAAAATTTTGAGTTTCTCCAGGATGAAGTGAGAGGCAATTTTCTTGAGGGACTTAAATGAGATAAATGATTCCTATGAATAGGGAAATGTACTATGAACTCTCATTTTCAGCAATTCATGCTCCTCTAAAAGAAGGTGATTTAAGAGGTAGGTACAAAGGAGAAAAGGATGGCATATGTGAAAATAGAAACTCTAGTGGACAAAGGTACCACTTAATAAATACCTAAGGGAGGTGGTGATGTTTAGTATAGTAGTGTTTACATCAACAATCCTAGGGAATAAAGATTTACTGAATTAATGGGCCAAAAATGCATGTTTGGCTTAAAATTCCAATTTTTGAAAATATGCATTTTGACCCACCTCCAGCACAACACGAGGTAGTGACACAAGTGTACCACCTGAAGCCTCATGCTGAGGAGGCCTGACACGAGGCTGGCAATGAACATGACCTTGTTTTCCCTATTGTCTTCTTTTTTGAATTTTTTGTCCCGTAAAGTCCTATTTTTTCAGCTACAAAGTACTAGAATCGATTTCAAAATTAAAAATAAACAAGAGTTTCACCCCAAGATTGTTTTTCACAACCAAAAACATGCAAAAACTATCTATCGAAAAACATTAAACAAAACAAGAAAAAGCACCGTATTTTTATTGTCGTTTGCATGACTTATTCCTTCATGCATTTAAATCAAAATGAACCTCCCGTTGGGTCTCCAGAGTCACCATCGGCAACTCCAACCACGATGACATCGTTGTGGAGAGGTATCCACAAAGTGTCATCCTTACCTTTAAGCTCTTTGCTTGCCATAGAGGGTGGATATCCAAACCTAGCCAATGTTGAGTCCTTAGCTATTTCCTCGGGTTTAGGCGACGGTCAAGGAGGTTTTTGCATTCACCACTCTTCACTAACCATTGCATGTTAGTGACCATATAAAAACAATCCAAGATATTCATTTCATCATTAATATTATGCAAATCATAAGTCTCGTTGACATGATCATCACAATTGAAACGCAAAGTATGATTTCCTTCATCACTCTCATTTTCATCAAGAATCTCATTTTGGCAATCATTCTCATTATCATCAAGAATTTCATCTAAGCAATCCTCATCATCAATCATGAAAGGGTTTTCACATTAAGAAAGCTCATCACACAAAGTTATGGCTTTGCACATAAGAGAGTAAATTGGCGAATCATGCTTAGACTTATAGATTTCAAATCCCGGCTAATTAATGTCATCCTCTAGGGTTAGTGTCCCCAAATGAACACCTATCTTTGTACATGGCGTTTTAAGAAAATATTTCCTCAATAAAATTGATGGCGCACCACCATCGTGCACTACGTCAAGGACATAGAAGTCCACCAGAAACAACAAATTTCCTACTATAACCATTACATCCTTAACTAAACTTTGAGGGCTAGCTTGAGAGTGGTCGGCTAATTGGACAATTACCCTAGTTTCCTTAATCTCACCTATGTATAGGTTTTCATAAAGGATAGAAGGGATAACATTAATAGATGCTCCTAAGTCAATCATAGCATTTTTCACAAATTTTCCACATAAGAAGATAGGAATTGAAAACATCCCAGGGTCATCACATTTCTTAGGAAAGTTCCTATGATTTAGAGTAGCCACCCCCCTATCTTTAATTTTACTATTTTCCTTATTGGTTTATTCCTCTTCTTAGTACATTCAACTTTCAAGAAATTAGCATAAGAAGGAACATGCTAAATCAAATCTAAAATTGGAACTCTAATCTCAACCTTCTTGAAGGTTTTTTGAATGTGTTCATTGTTGGTTGCCCCCTTTGACCTTCCCCTAAGTTCAGTAGGGAAATGTGGTGGAGGATTCATCCTCACCTCGAGTATAGGAAGATATTTTATGAGCTCCTCATTTACAACTATTTCTCGCTCCTCCTAGTCTTGGTTCTTTCCACGATCAAGTCTTCCTCTCACAAGATTTCCTTCTCGGGATCACGCACCTCTTTCCCACTTCTTAACTTCAATGCACTCACATTGCTTAGATTGATTACCAGTTGGTAAGGGATCTTACCAAACTCTTTCACCTCAAGTCGGCTCACCGAGGTGGCGAGTTGCGCGACTTGAATTTCAAGGTCTTTTATGCTTGAAAAATTCCTAGTCCCAAGATCTATAATCTCACGCCTTGTTCACTCCTCGAACACATCTTGTTTCTAGGCCAATTGAGAAATAGCTTCATTTCTTCCCAATTCGACTTTTATAGAGCAGGGTTATTATTGAAAGGCTCTTTTCTCTTTGGATAGGGTTGATGTTGAGGTTGTCCACCTCGATTATACCCATGACCTTTATTCTCTTCATGCCAATAGAAGTTGGGGTGATCGCAATATCTAGGGTTGAAGGTATTTGTGTAGGGTTTTTGCCTTTCACTTCTTTGGTTCCTTGTTGTTGTTTTCCCCTAGCAAATTGCTGCCTATTTCCACCATTGAAATCCAATGCATTCACCTTTTCAAAGTCTTCCACTATTTGTGGACAAGTGTCAGTGTGATGATCGAGACTACATATGCCACAAACCTTGACTTGGTGAACTCCCCCCTTCAAAAATTCCTTCATCATGGAAGGAAGCGCTTGGACTTACTCTTCTAATTTGGGAAATTGAGCAGGCTTATCCATTGTCTTCACTCGGAATCTAGTACCAAACTACCTTGTTCTATAGGCCATTTCCTCGAAAAACACCATTACATCCCTCAGACTCTTGTTAGCAATCAAACTATTGCATGCGGTATCCACCATCCTCATTTCATCATTGCATAACCCTTTGAAGAAATAATACACCAAGTTGCCCCCCTTAAACAGATGATAAGGACAGCTCGCCAATAACCTCTTAAATCTCTCCCAATACTCATAAAGGGATTCATTTGCAAACTAAGATATATTAAAGAGATGTTTCTTGAGACCTGCAGACTTAGAAGCCGGAAAGTACTTCTCCAGGAACCTCCTCTTCATATCCATCCAAGAAGTGATGTATCCGGGTGAAAGATAATATAACCAATCCTTGGTTGCATCCCTTAGCAACAAAGTAAAGGATCTCAAGTTGTAGTCTTCTTCGAAAAATCTCAGAAAATTCATATTAGTGCATACTAGGTGAAACTTCAACAAGTGCTTATTCATATTTTCACCGGCCATTCTATGGAAAGTTGGCAAACATTGGATCATGCCGTTCTTGAGCTCACAAGTAACATTGGGTGGCAAGGGCTGGAAGACAATACATAGGGGTTGATTTTCGAAGTTAAGAGCCATCAACTCCCAAAGTGTACAATTGTCCTCAGCCATTTCTACAGTTTCCTCAACTACCAAAGCTGGTTCTTGTGGAACCCCTACTCTAGCTCTCCTCCTCCTTCTTCTACGATTACCTACGTACTCAGTTAGATAATGTAGAGTTCCTAAGTTTGTGGAACGGGTATGTACCATAAACTAGGATCTAAACAATACCCAACTAAGAAGAAACATTAGCACAAGGGTTAGAAGTACACAGATCACTATCACAAAGTCTCAACGGTAAAAACTAACTCAAGAAAACAAAAACAAAAACAAAAGTAACACTAACTACTCATCTAACAAGCTATAAAACTTAACGAATAGACCATTAGATTAGTATCCCCGGCAGTGGCACTACAATTTGACCCGTCCCTTCCTGGCGTCATTAAAATTGAGAGGAGGCTATGTTTTAAGGGACAAAAGTATAGAGTTGTATTGTTGCTCCTGTTCCTACTGCAATGCTTCCTATGGGGTAGATAGTGGAAACAAATGGATCATCCACAGAGATGCTAGGAATCTAAAATTAGTTACACACAACCGAGATTGGGTCATCAATCTGACCATGTGTTAGGAATATCTAGTATTTCTAAAAAAAGTTTGGGGGGGGGTTACTAACAACTACGAGCATGCGAAAGCACAAAATAGTGAAACTATATAAAACTAGCACTTGGGGAGTATTTTCATAACATGACCGGTCCTATGTTTTGATTCTCGATTCAATCACATTCAAGATGTACAAACCTATTCTAGTGTTTATGAAATTTAGTGGGATCAATGGTAAACACTTCCTCATACCTGTCACGAAGGGGCTATGTCTAATCTTCCATCGATACCGACTCCGTAATTAGGGGTGCAACAATGGCCTTGCCTACTATGTATATCTAAATCTCTCCTGTATGATTACGTCCCGGGAACTCCACTACGAATGCTTTCTCCCTAGGCCTACAGAGGCAAAGGGATAGGAACCTTATCGGTGGCTCTATGGTTGCTACCCGTGCTAACCCTAGTTTGCTACTAACACTATCTCCATTTGTAACTCTTCGGGGCAATTTTCCGGCTAAGACTAGTGTATGGTCGATCGTAATGTTGATTCAGTGACTCGTATGCACACACCCATATGGTCCAGAACTATCATTACCCCAAGTACATCTAGTTCCCTGAGGGATATCAATAAGTGTGCCAACATGATAGTAGACTACGGTGTGTGCAAAACTTAGTCTGACAATCATGAAATTTATAAGAACATAAAAAACAAGCCCACAAAATAATTATAAACACATAGAAATAGGTTGATCTATAGAATCTCCGAAAACAAAAACTAAATGATGAATACAAATACAAACCCCAAGTTAATTAACTACTCCCTAAGCATTGAGCCCAAATATTTCATTGGATTCAATGCCTTTTGGAAAACTGAAAAGAGATGAAAATAAAAGATTTAAGAGAGATAGAAGAGCTACTTTCTTTTTCTACCCTACTCTTAGGAGTCTAAAATGAGCATAAACTTAAAACTTAGTAGATATAGGTTACCATATATAGTAGTAGGAAATTAGGTCTTGAAAAAATTGTAGCAGCCAAAAATGGTATGGGCTATGCAGTCGGGCATGGTCATGCTGGCTGGGAGATGACATGGCCTGTGTCACCTGGGGCGGCTATACTAGCTTGTGCTTCCATGGGCCGTGTAATTGGGGACCGGCGTGTTTCCTAGTGTTGACATGGGTCGGGTGCCCTAACACGACTGTGCAGACTGTGTCTAGCATGGACCGTGTCGGTAGGTGTGGGGCGTTAGCTAATCCTCCATTTTTGAACTTTCGAATCGCGCGCCCATGTCGTTTGGCTTTGGTCATTTGCTGGAAGCACTTATTAATCAGTTGAACAATGTGGGCCATTTGAGTTCTTGCAGGCCATTTGAGTTCTTGCAGGCCATCAGCTGGAAGTCATTTTCTGAGCAAAACTGTGGTGCGACCATGTCGTTCTTCATATCCCGTGGGCTAGTCTTCACATTTTAAGAGTTGAAACAACATGATCTGTGTAAATGGCACAGTCTATGTCCATACTTAGCCTCACAAAATATTGGGGCGACACATGCCGATTTTCATCAAATGGTTCTTACCAGGAGGCTGTGGCACTGCCGTGCTAGAGGGTACGATCCATGTCAAGTGCCTCTAGCACAGCCATTTTGGTCGGTTTGTGCTGACTGGTGCCTTTTAGTCAGCCGGTACCCTCGAGTTGGTGCTAGCCGTCGTGCTGGTTAATACTGCCATTCCATTTTTTGAATGTTGAACTCTTACTCCACCTCTCAATTCCATCCACTACCAAGCTTTTGGTTTGTGGCCTTCTGTCTGTTACCATCCCTGCGAATATTCTTCCAATATCTTATACCACCCTCACGAATGGCCTTGTATAAGATAACGCCAAAGGCCTTACGAACAACCTACTAGCAAGCTCACAAAAGAAGATTTAGGTGCTCGTGAGGACAATGTGTCCATTAGATCCAATTAAGTCTACGAAAATGAGGGTTTTAAATAAGAAAACCAAAAATGGTAATCTAAACCCTTTGTAATGTAAATCCAACTGAAACAAGTAATCAACCAAACAAAACTGGGAGGTCATCGCCGTACCTCTCAAAGATACAATTTATAAGCCCTAAATGCTTACTAAATAAAATTAAGTAGATAGTGGAAAATCGGGGTTGTCCACAAAGAAAATGGATTTTCCTAAAGGTTTTTACACATAAAGGTGAATACTACACTAGATATAAAGAGAGATATAAATATATATAAGCTTGTAAAGAGGGGGATTTTTGGTTGGTTTTTCCTAAATTATGAATTTAAAGACAAGACAACTAGGAAATTCAAGTAACTATGCTAATCATGCAACAAACTAAGAAGAATGGGTAAAAACTACAAATGACAAAGCCTTGGTGGCAATTGATTCTCACTTCCAAATCTCTTATAGATCATATAACCATTCACTCATCCTATCACATTCATTACCTAAGGGCAATTCTATCACTTCCATTTTGAAGATCAACATTCATTTCTTCTTAATAGTAATTAAAAAAGACGTTCAACGACCATTTGCAAACCTCATTGACAATCACTTTAGACGTTCAACGACCATAAAGATATTTCATCA
>JAULKM010106694.1:0-24134 GCA_032355605.1 Rubia tinctorum | reverse complement strand
TATGAAATTGTGCATTACATCCATGTATTTGTTTATTTTACATAAATGTGTATTGTATGTGTTTATTTTTCTACACGGCATAAAATGATACTTAGAAGGTGATTTGATGACATACAAAGTGTTAATAACATGCTTATAATTAGAATGGATCATGTGAGAAGTAATCAAATTGTTCGAATAACTGCATTTCTACCACTGACATAAAAAAAAGTATCATAGGACGATTTAATCAAATTAATGCAACAAAATATTACACAATACATCAACAGTCATTAGTGAAATATATAAAAATGTGAGCGTCACAATAAATATTACACAAAATTTAAAGAATTATCAACAAAATGTATTATAAAAATATATACCACAAACACCGCGTATCGCGTGGTGCTCATCCCGCTATATATTATAGTGTGACACTTGCATGTGTGATTTTATTATTAGTGGTGACATTCATAAATGTGTCATCTAATGGGATCTATCGGGATATCAAATTATTGTGCTAACATTAGCCAGATAAAACAAAAGTTAGTGGGGGTATTTACTTATCCATCCCTTCATTGTGTGTCGGAACAACATACCTATCCCCACAATATTCATTTTCAGAATTTCACTAATTTTTAAATGATAATTACTTATCATCACACTTTTATCATATTTAAGTACAATATAATGTGTGAAAATATTATTTCTATCCCAACACTATTATATTATTTTCAGTAATTTAATTAAAATCCAAAAATACCAATGACAACACTTTTGACTTAAATAAACATTGAAAAAAAACCACACATTATAAAAGTATTGGCATATTTTTTTATTATATTTGTAGTTTTTCGACATTTTTAGGCTTTAACAAAAGCCCTTTTGTGGTAGTAAAGGTTCATTTAATTTTGAAAAACTTTTAAAATGTGTCGCAGTGCATAAATAATTATAATTTGACATTAAAAGTTATCGAAATGAGGTTTTTCATAATTGATCTAACCGTTAGTCAATCTAATATGAGACTTTCTCCCAGGTTAGTTAGAATTTATTAAATAATGAATACAATATAATTTTTATATTTTTATAACCTACCAATAGGAAACATTTGCAAGTGTATGACTAAAATATAAAAAACAAACAAAATAATAAACTACGGTGTTCCTTACTAAATTTAGGACAATTTTTTTTTATATATCATCATGGTTTCACATTTAAATTGGGAAAAAAAGTAGAGTGCATTTATACCCCTAGTTCCATGGTTAGTGCATATGTATTTCTCAGTTTTTCAATATCGGTATCCGGCTATATGAGTGTATGTGCACTTTCGAAAAATATTGAGGGTATATGTACACTTTCATAAAACATGGAGGGTAAAATGTACACTTTCAAAAAAATTGGGAGGTTATGTACACTAAACAAGAAACTGAGGGGCATAAATGTACTTCACAATTTCCTTTTTTGTTTGTCTCGATAAAAATAGCTTAATTTAAAAGTTACCCAAATTGACAAAGAATGTATTGTTAAATTTCCACATAGTTCTCTTTAATTTCAAAAACTTTTGGATCGGGCCCATTGATTTTCCAAAATATCCCTATTTTTTCATGCATATTCTCTGTCACATTAATTTACATAAAAGAGTGAGTCAAAAGCAATTCAACCATTGTTGACAGGACGAAGGGAGTATAAAATTATAAAATCAATCCATCTCAGAATAAATATTCATGTATATTTTTACATCTCACATTTAATTAATATAGAAACAAACAATTTTGTTAGATTCTAAAATTTATTAATCTAAGAAAAACTATATAAATTATGAAGTTAGTTATAAATTATTAAATAACAATTAAATAAGAATTATAATGTTATATTTTATCTTTTTGTTAAAAAAACTCATTATAAGATTGATGGTGATCGAAACATGATGGATGGTGCGGTGGAGAAAAAATTATAAGTTGCGAATTTGAAAATTGGGTAGCGGGCAAGTGATTTGCAATTTTGTAGATTTGGATTCGAGTTGGGAAGCGGTGGAGTGATGATGAGACGCCCGTTCGGTGGCGAGCCAGGGGTGGTGGTGTTGGCAGTGTGAAGCCGGAAAGGGCTGGTAGTGGTCGGCGTTGGTGTGGACGCGACGACGGAGGTGGTGGAGCTGTGGCGGTGGTGACGGAGCAGAGTAGACGTCAAAAAATATTGTTGGAGGAGCTCCAATTTCACACAATCTGCCGCCAGATAACCAACATATGTCACTGCCTCTATCTCCACCAGTGTCGAAGGATGCACTCTCGGCTCCCAAACTCTATGAATCGCATCAGTTACTATGTACGAAACCACGTTATCCACAACATTTCTAGGATCCCCATTCTCATTGTTCTGGATCGCCTTGTACTCGGACAGAAGCTCCAGAAGCATTACGCCAAAGTTGTAAACGTCTAGTAGGATGCTGGTTGGTTTGATGTTGGATGGGAATAATCTAAGCTCAATTTCATTTAATTTCAATGGAAAATTTTCCGGAGTTGGCTGGTGGCGGCAATGGTGGGGGTGTAAGGTGGTGGTGGCACGCCGAAAGCCTCAAGTTCTGTACATTATTAGTCTCGTGAAACGCCTCAGATATTTCTGTGCCTTTTAAACGAACTTCCATATGTAATTTTGGCAGGGATACACTCAGATCTGCTTAGGTTTGGAGGATTTCTATATTCAGAGGCTTAATCTGAGCTCAATCTCAACAGAAAATTTGTCGAAGCTAGCTGGTGGCGATGGTGGGGGGTGTAAGGTGATGGTGGCAGGGATGGCTGATTGTGGTGACGGGGGTGGTTGGAGGGGACGGTGGCGGCGGAGCGGCGACAAGTTGGCAGTGGGTGGGGTGGTTGGCAGAGGTTATTTTTGTCTTTTAAGTTTTTACTTTAGGTTGAAAGGGCATTTTGGTCATTTTCAATCGGTTAATGGCTGGAACTGAGCAGTCAATGTTGGAATATGGTCTTTAAGGTTATATTTGCACTTATGTAAAGTAGTTAGAGTTATTTTTGCACTAAAAATTATCTCAGGCTTATATGTGCACTTACTGAAATTATATGGGTTTATATTTGTATATCTCCCTATAATATTAGTATGTTATTTTTAGACAACTTATATTTAAGTTAGTTAAAATGACTCAAATATACTAGCTTGATAGCACCATCATACCAAACCACAGAAAACAAACAATTTCTAAATTATCTCAGGGTTATATGTGCACTTATGAAGTTATCTAGGGTTATATTTGTATATCTCCCTATAATATTAGTATGTTATTTTTGACAACTTAGATTTATGCTAGTTAAAATGACTCAAATATATTCGGTTAATAGCACCATCATACCAAACCACAGAAAGTAAAAAATTTCTATTATATGGTGGTGATTGAGATGAACGTGTTGAAAAAATATATTACATAAAGTTTCTAAAATCAATCAATTAAAATAAATGGAGAAACTTTTAGTACTTGTTTGGATAAAACTTAACTTTTGGTGAAATTGGAAGTATCGAGTAGGATTAATCTTTGGTAAAGTTATCCGAAACTGATCTTTTGATTGGATAAAACATAACGTTTGGATGAAATTGGATAAGATTTACAGTCATTAAACCCAAGGCAATTTAGAAGTTTGCACGATTTATCCAAACCCAAACGTTAATCATGTGAGTCCAGTTTTTCCATAAGTCATGGAAAAACCAAGGTTTAAAAGTGTAAATTAAAAAGAAGTGAAGATAAAAATTTTAAGTTGCATGAATCGGGTTATAAACTTTATAACTACTACATGTTGCATAATAAAATTTTAAAATTGCAACTAAGACCTTTTAACTTTTATTATTCTAATTAAATTCCGTCTATCTATAGAAAGACGGTATTTCCATAAATCTATAGAAAGACGGTCTTTCCATAAATCTATAGAAAGACGGTCTTTCCATAAATCTATAGAAAGACGGTCTTTCCCAATGCTTTCCTAATCACGTTCAGTAACACCTAATAATTTCGAAAAACGCATCTCCCCCCACCATCCAATTCCCAAAACAATTCTGATATTCATATAATTATTTCTATCAAATATCAATCTCCTAATCCTTTCCAAAAACACATCACATCATCTGATTCATCTCCCACTCCTATAATACCCACCCAATCTCCGCAAAACATCACAGTTTCAAAAAACACTCTTGTATATTGATTCGATCTGGTTTTTTCGAGAGAAAAAAATGGATCTTGATCTCAGCCCCAAGTTACCCAGCAAGATTTATGGCGGTGAAGGTGGGAGCTACCATGCATGGAGCCCCGACGAAGAACGGATTGGCTCTCCCCCGTTACTCCGATTCTCACAAGCTGGCTTATGTTCTCGACGGCAGCGATGTAGCCAGAATTGTTCTTCCGGAGAAGGATGAAAAGGTTCTCCCAATCAAGAAGGGAGACGCAATCCCCATCCCATTCGGTGTTGAAAATTTGCTAAAGATCAGCTCTGTTTGGAAGGAAATCTCAGAAAGCTGAAAGTAAATTAAGTAGTTTTGGGAGGAAAATATTTTATGATCTCTCAATAGGAATTTGAAAAACGTGAATACCAACAGCTTACATTTATCTATATATAGGAAGAATGCTAACTAGCTAAACAACTGCTAACTGTCTAACTAATTCCAACTGCTCAACTACCCGGTTAAACAAAACTGAAACTATCAAACTAACAAAACTGACAAACAGAAAGCTAGAGCTACCGTTTAAATATCTAGGCTGATTTCAGTATATTCCCTACACCCTCCCTTCAAAATGAAACTTCTTGTGATGAACAAAAGCCCATTTTGAAGAGTAAAGGATAAAGAGAAGTAGCTGGTAGTAATTTAGTAAATCCACCAGCCAACTAATGTCGGGAGAATACATGTAAAGTATCAATGAAGCCTGTAGTATAAGAATCCCTGACAAAGTGGCAATTGATCTCTATGTGTTTCGTTATTTCATGGAAAACCCGTTTTTCTGTGTTCCGTGGAGCAGCAGTATTATCGCAATGAAGAGGGATTGGTAATGGACAAGGAATTTGGAAGTCTCTGAGCAAAAAATAAATCCACTTTAATTCAGCAACTGTCATAGTCATACTTCTGTATTCAGACTTAGAGGAAGAACGATACACAGTATGCTGCTTCTTGGACTTTCACGAGATGAGTGAAGAACCAAGGAACACATAGAATCCAGTGACTGGTCATCTATTAACTTTGCAAGTCACCCAATCTGCATCACATAATGCACTTATGGAAAGATCATCTTGATGGAAAGATCATCCTGTACTGGAAAGAAAATCCAAAACTGAGCACACCTTCTCAGATATTTAGCAATGTGTCAAGCTCCATTCCAGTGATGTTCAGTTGGTTTATGGACAAATTGGCTAAGTTGATGAACAACAAATGTAATATCTGGTCTTGTGAACCCCAAATATAATAGCCTGCCAAATAACCTCCTGAATGGACCTGGATCATGCAACAAAGGAGATTTCTCATTAAGAGATGTCCAATTTTCTGGAAGAGGTGATGCAGGTGATTTTGTAGAATTGAGGCCAAGATCATAAATTATGTCAGTGATGTACTTCTGTTGGCTGAGAAAAAGACCATTAGGAGAATGTGCTTGTTCAATGCCTAAGAAGCATTTGGCCTTTCCCAGATCTTTAATAGTGAAAACCCTATGCAAATAATGCTTGAGATCAGAGATAGCTTGCTCAGAATTGTTGGCTATCAAGACGTCATCCACATACACTATTAAGGCCAAATTGATGGAACCTAAAAACTTCACGAATAAACAATGGTCATTCTTAGATTCAATCAAACCATAAGCAGCCAAATTTTTGGTGAATTCAGCATTCCATTGTCTAGATTCCTGCTTCAAGCCATATAGAGATTTCTTCAGTTTGCAGACCTGTCCAGGCTTGGCTCTCAGATAACCATCAGGAGGTTTCAAATACAAATCTTCAAGTGTAAAGCCATGCCAAAAAATATTGTTTACATTAATTTGATGAATGTGCCAAGATCTTGCTGCAGCAATGGACATAAAAAGTCTGACTGTGACTTGTATAGCCATTGGAGAAAAAGAATCATGATAGTCCTGGCCCTCTATTTGAGTGAATCCTTTTGCTACTAACTTGGCTTTGAATCTTCCCACAGAACCATCCTGATTATACTTCACCTTGTATATCCATTTAGAGCCAACTGCTCTCTTTCCAGCAGGTAAACTGACAAGGTCCCAAGTTTCATTAGATTCCAATGCATTAAGTTCCAGTTGCATTGCTTTAACCCACTGCTCATTCTTGTTTGCTTGATTATAGGAATGAGTTTCTGGAATCCTTAATAGGTTTTCCAAGAAAGCCACATTTGTAGGAGAAAAAGGTGGTAATAAATGAGCTGTGTTTACAACAAAATCCTGCATCCATTTTGGTTGTAATTTCAATCTGGTGCTTTGTATGCGTGGCAAGGTTTGTGATGAAGGATTAGGTTGAAATGGTTGGGATGGAGATGTGTGATTAGTATTGTGTTGAAGGAGTGGAGTATAATCAGTATGGTGGGAATGAATTGGATCAGTTTTATCTGTTGTGGGCTAGGTTCTGAGTAATATGGTGATTAATCATAATATGTGTCTAATTGATGCATATGATCTCTATCAAGTGTATTTTTTAAAGAACAATCAGTATTAAGATTATTTAGAAAACTGTTGTTATTAATAAAAAGATAGTTACTCAAATCATTATTCAAGTCAGTTTGATCACAAATAATAGGAACAGTAGGAAATCCATTAAAAGGCCTGATATGTGTTTATGAAACCTTTTATTGGAATGTAAGTAGACATATTTTCTTTAAAAGGAAAAATCGATTCCTTACATCCCTGGTGATCATTACCTTATGATGTACCATATCAAACAATTTATATGCCTTTTGATTGACTGGATATCCAACAAATATGCAAGGAAAAGTTCTTGGGCTAAACTTATCTTTATGTGGTAAAATGTTGGTAGCATAACAAAGACATCCAAACACCTTTAAAACTAAAAAATTGGGAGGTTAATTGAATATAACTTCATATGATGTTTTCCACTTTAAAACGGATGATGGTAATTTATTTATTATATAGGTTGTAGTTAAGATACTCTCCCCAGAACTTAGTAGGTAAACTTGATTGAAAATGAGTGATCTAGCTGCTTGAAGTAAGTGTCTATGTTTTCTCTCAAATATTACATTTTGTTGAGGTGTATAAGAATATGATCTTTGATGTAATATACCTCTGTTTGACAACAATTCTTGATATTCTTTATTAATGAACTCAGATCCATTATCTGATCTTATTTTCTTAACCGATGCATCATAATGAGTATTAACCATATTAAGAAAAGTTTTGAGCATTTAAGTTACATCAGTTTTTGATTTGATTAAGAAAGTCCAAGTGGTTCTAGTAATGTCATCAACAAAAATTAAGAAATACTTTGATCCATTTATAGTTCTGAATTTATAATGACCCCAGCGATCTAAATGCACTAATTCAAATGCTTTTAGTGAAGTAATTGAAGAAGTTTGAAAAGGAATTATGCACTGCTTAGCGAGAGGGCAGATTACACAGTTCTTATTGAGATCAGGTAGATGTAAATGCTGTAAAATATTTTTGAAGATGGATGACCTAATCAATTGTGTAAAATCCGAAGGTCAATATCATTTAGTTTCTTAACAAGAACTGATACAATGTTATTGCATATGTGTTTTCTTGTGTATCTACTTATTGTTTCTGAATCGAAGGATTTCTGATCCACTATGTAAAGTCCATTAGCCTCAAAAGCAACCCTTATGACTGAGTTAGTCCTGAGGTCCTGAGTGAGACATGAATAAAAAAGAAGTTAAAATGCATGCAATTTTTTTGACATTCTACAGACAGATAGAAAATTAAACTTGAAAGACTTCACAACCAAACAATCAGTAATTATGATATTCTCACTCAATTTCACAAAACCTGTTGCATTAACAAAAACAACTGATTGGTCAGGAAGATATATGGGATATTGGCTTAGGGTAGGCTTCAAAGATGTAAGCAATAGTGGGTTACTGCACACATGTGAAGAGGCCCCACTGTCAAGTATCCACACACCATTCTTAAAACAAATAGCAGAATTAGCAATCTGAGTTAGTAAGGTACCTACAAAGTCACTGTAATGATCGAAATTCACATGATCACTGGTTTCTATCAGTTCCTTTGCCTTTACTTTCATTAACTTTCCAAGATCTTGTTGCATCTGCATAATAGTATTGATCAATGACTACAGATTTCCATTAGCAGCAGAAGTAGTTCCCACATCCAAAGGACTATCCTGATTATATCCTTCATTATGTGCAGGTGACACAACATTAGCAACAAACTTAAGTTGTCCCTTTCCTCCCTCGTTGCCTTCATTCCACCAATCAGGATATTTATGTATCTTGAAGCACGTGTCCTTGCTGTGACCATTTTTGTGGCAATGTTCACTCTTCAAGGCTTTCTTAGCTTCAATGTCTCTCTTTGTCTGATTGTACCTCATAGAATTTCCTTGTCCAGGATTCACAGTCTTCACAAACATTGCAGAATTGTCAATCACATTGATATAATTTTGCTGAGTCTCTCTCTGTTTTTCAACCTTTGCAAAGAGAGAACAAGTCTTACTCACAGGTGGAAAGGGATCCATGGTCAACACTTGATTTTTTGTGACCTCATACTCATCATTAAGTCCCATGATAAAATGTTGAATCTTGTCCTCCTTCTCACTTGCAGCAAGATCTGTATAAAATCCACACCTGCAAATACATTTACAGCTGATACATTTCTTCTTTGGCCTCATAATATCATATTCATCCCACAGACGTTTCAGCCTTGGGAAGAATTGATTCACTGAATCACTTCCCTGCTTGATTGAATACATATCTCTCTTTAATTGATAAAAGAGAGGTCCATTCATTGTGCTGAATCTCTCTTTGATCTCTTCCCATAGCGATCTTGGTTTGTAGCAAACACAAAACTGCTTGCAATTTCTGGATTCATCGAGCTCAGGATCCACGTGATCAGAGTGGAGTTTTCTCTTCCACAAGCTTCATAGATTAGAGAGTCTTCATCAGGTTCAGGAAACTCACCCGTTAGAAACTTCAGCTTATTCCTCGAGTGCAGTTTGGTCATCATTCCACGCTTCCATGTCAAAAATATTTCTTTCGTTCAGCTTCTCTGTTACAAGCACCAAACTCGCATGATCGGAGCTTTGAAAGAACAACAGATCATCAGGATGAATTTTGACGAAGCCTTCATCATCAACAACATAGCTTGATTTCTTTGTTTTTGTTGTCGTATTAGCATTATTAGAATTGGAGGTACTCATCATGATTTTCAGATGTAAATTCTTATAGAAATAATAGTAATCAGAAGCCTGATTGCTCTGATACCATGAAAATTAGCTGAAGATCAGCTCTGTTTTGAAGGAAATCTAAGAAAACTGAAAGTGAATCAAGCAGTTTTGGGAGGAAAATATATTCTGATCTCTCAATAGGAATTTGAAAAACGTGAATACCAACAGCTGTAAATTCATCTATATATAGGAAGAATGCTAACTGGCTAAACAACTACTAACTGTCTAACTAATTCCAACTGCTCAACTACCAGGCTAAACAAAATTGAAACTACCAAACTAACAAAACTAACAAACAGAAAGCTAAAGCTGAAAACAGAAAGCTAGAGCTACAGTTTAAATATCTAAGCTAATTTCAGTGTATTCTCTGATTGTCACATAGTGATACAACAACTAGGACATCGATCTCGTTGTACTCTTGCTAGGCACAACCGAGATCTCCCACCAGGACGGCCGGTTCACTGATTTCTTCCTCACCGGCTTAAACAGAATCTTCACCGGCTTCTCCACCAAGTTTGTCCTAAGGGCATGGAACTTGGAAGAGAGTGTTGCTAAGCCCCTCGTTGGATCCCAACTAAGCAGTGGCATTGCTATGGTTGTTGACAGTGCCAAGACACCCGAGCCCAAGCTTGAGCATCGCAAAGGGTTTGCCCTCAACTGCATTAAGGCTCATTTAGATGTGGACATCAAGAGAGGAGGCAAGGTGGTGGTGCTCAACACCAAGAACCTGCCCTGGATCAGGGAGCTAGGATTCGGGGGTTACCTGGTGAGCATTCAAGGAAAATCAATGTGTTCACTTGGATTTTCCTGTGATTTTGCTCTCCAGGTCACCTACTTTGTCCGGGGCAGCGGACGGGTTTAGATCGTGGGTGCCGAGGGGGAGAGAGTTCTTGAAGACATTGTCGAGGCTAGTAACCTCTTCATTGTTCCGAGGTTTTTCTTCGTTTCGAAGATTGCTGATGATGATGGCCTTAAGTGGTTCTCCATTGTCACCACCCCTAATCCTGTGTTCACCCATCTGGCTGGGAAAACCTCAGTGTGGAATGCATTGTCACCAGAAGTTCTCCAGGCATCGTTCAATGTGTCTCCTGATGTTGAGAGCCATTTCAGATAAAAAACGATGGCAGAGGAGATATTTTTCGAGTTCATTCTTGGTTTCCAATTTTTTTTAAAAAATTTAAAAATAAGAGGACGCATTCTCCAAATGTGTCCTTTAATATATGATTTTTTAAAAATATGTTAGCCATTTTTCAGAAATTAGAAGAAAAAAATTGACCCCAAATGAGTCCTCTATTATATTATATTATATTTTATATATTTGAAATTTTTTATTAATTAATTTATTTGATTAATACTAAAACCATTAATTTATTATTTTAATTTCTTATAAATCATTAATTTATTAATTTATATTATTAATAAAAATGATATAATTTTATATAAATATAACTATTTTATATACTATTGTAATTGAATTATACTTTATAATTATTTTGAAAATAGGTATTATTTTTATTATAATTATTTTTATGTTTTGAGTTATTTATGGGTAGAATTTGAATAAAAATATAATTTTCATATGAACTTATTTTTTAATAATAATATTATTTTTTAAATTTGGGATAGAAATGCTACACCATTAAGATTTTTGATGAATCAACAACAAGCTGCGAGAACGGAATATATTTTTGGATTTGGGTCCATGTTTTATGATTTCGGAGAAGTTGAATATTTGGTTTTAAAAATAAATTAATTGAAATGCAGAATATTTTAATATAAATATATATTGTTTTTATAAATCATAATTTTTTTAATTTTATATTATAAGTAAGAATGATATTATTTTATATAAATATAACTATTTATATACTATTGTAATTGAATTATGATATATAATTAATTTGGATAAATATAATATTTCAATTATTATTTGTATAAAAATATTATAATATTAATTTTCGAGTTGTATATGTGTCGAATTTAAATGAAAATATAATTTTCATATGAAATCATTTTTTAATAGTTAAAAAACGTATTAAATTTGGGATAGAAATACTATGCGTTAAGATTTTCGATGAGTCGGTAACAAGCTGCGGTAATGGACATATTTTTGGATTTGGGTCCGTATTTTATAATTTTGGAGTAATGTTTTTTTAAACCTATACATGAAGACCATTTTATTTTTTAAAAAAGGCAAAAGTTGAATATGCATTCGGAGAATGCGTCTTCTAATTTTTTTAAAAAAACAAAAAAATGGCAGTCCAATTTCAAACGGAAAAAAATGATGAAAACGCATTCTCTAAATGCTTCTTCTTACTCTAAAATTACCAACAATAAAAAAATTTCATATTTTTCCCACCGAACTGAACTCAAGGAACAACATCGTACGAGGATTATAGTGCTTTAGTTACTACTATTTGTGGGGTTATGCAGTAGTCTAGGTTTTATGAATCATTTTTTCAGTCATTAATGTTCTCTGAAGTTGTTTCTACTTCAAGATTCTTTTGAAGTTTTTTCGGGTGTTTCCTCGATGTTATTAAAAAGTTATTTGGTTTTTAATTTACAGTAAAAAATTAAATTTAAGTTTCACACTTTATTTTTTATTTAGTAACTTCAATCATTATGGTCATGTTTAATAAAGATGTTTTTGGTGTAAAATTTGAAATTTTGATGTAATCTAGATATTTGATTTTTCCAAACTTATGATGAACAGAATATGATAATTGGACAAGAGTATATCTCTTAAAAGACGATTTTTTCATAATCCATGAAAAGACAAAAGTTTTAACTGCAAATTAGAAGAATTGAAGATAAAATTTTTGGGTTGCATGAATGAGGTTATAAATTTTATAACTATTACACGTTGCATAATAAATTTTTATATTACAACTAAGACCTTTTACCTTTTTACCTTTTACCTTTCGCTAATTCTAATTAAATCCCGTCTTTCCATAGTCTTATGGAAAGATGGTCTTTCAGGTAAAGGTTTTGGAAAGACTATCTTTCCATTAGCTTATGGAAATACGAGATTTAATTAGAATTAGAGAAAGGTAAAATGTTTTAGTTGCAATATTAAAAATGTATTATGCAACACGCAATAGTTATAAGTTTACAACCCGATTAATGCAACTAAAATTTTTATCTTAATTTATTCTAATTTAAAGTTTAAACCTTGATTTTTCCATAAGTTATGGAAAAACCGTCTTTCAAAAGACGGATTCTTTATATTATGGTTAAATGATCTTAATATATTAATTACTACAAACTAATCTAACGTAACACTTGGAAAATATTGCTTTAAATACTAAAATAAGTTATTAAAGGTATTGCAACACTTTTGCAAGTATTACCTTAAGTGTTATTGCATTAGATCTAAAACAATACTTTTAAAAAATATTTAATTCATACTTTATAAAATATTTTAGCATTTTAATAAGTGTGGTAGAAAAGTGTTAAGCTAACTTTGACACTACTAGAAATTCACACGAATTTGCACCGGTGTAAATGTTCACAGTTGCATCGGTAGGCCGGATGTTATGATAAATACCAGTGTCTGTGTGTAACGATGCATCGATAGTTGTTGTACCGGTGCAAGAACCAATGAATGGAAAACCTATATTTTGTTGAATAAATAAGATTCACAGCGGTACCACGATTGCCAGTGTAAGATAGCGGTTCTATTGATGTCCAATGCACCGGTTAAAGTTTTATTGGTGAATATTTTTTCGAACAACTGTTGATCGTTGGCGCCAAAAACAAGGTTCATGCACCAGTAATATAAATTACCGATGCATGTGATCCAAATACAGCGGGATTTTCCCCAAAAAATTGCACTAGTCCGGTTTGTTACCTCTGTATATTCATATTTTATGATGTCGTATCATTTGCACCGGTATTTTTGTGAAACTACCGGTATATATCATGTATTTAATGCTCACCTACCACCTTTTTAGCGGGTTAAAATGGGGGAGATGAGAAAAAAGAGTTCATTAATGGTTTTTTTATGGTTGTTGAAAATATTGAATGATCTCCTATGAAAACCCTTAAGAGTACCATTTTTTTTGAATATGTTGATGTATATTATTGATGGTTATTGTTGGTTTTTGTTTGAAGAACATATGTATCTTGTGTGTTTGATCATCTTAAGGTGATTGGGGAAGCATTGTTGATATTAGTTTGTCATTTGTTTTCATGGTTGATGTAGTTAATTCTATGGTTATTGATTGTCATATTGTGGGGTGTATTATGAATGTTGTAATTTTAATGCGGATTGGTGTATGTGGTGAACTAATGATCTTTCATGACTTGTATGTGGTAATGAAATTGTATTGTAATTAATTATGTGGAAGTTTGATTGTTGCACAATAGATGTGTAGAGTTGTATCGTGCTGTCCAGAGGCATAAGCATGTGTATTCCAACGTTAGTTGGGTGAACGAAGAATATGTTGGTTTCGTGGATGAGTTTTTGGAGCATGCTTTTAGTCAGGAGAATCAAATATTGTGTCCTTATCATGATTGTAGAAATCGGAATCGTAATGACAATAAGGAAATGCCGAGACTCCATTTGTATAGCAGAGGGTTTGTAAAAGATTATATCGTGTGGACGTTTAATGGGGAAAAATCACCCACGTGGGTAGTAGTTAGTAGTGAAGGAGAGTGTTTCGGAGATACGAAATTGGATGACATGTGCAAGGAGGTAGTTGATGAATTCAGAGGGAGGCCTGAGGTTTTGGCTAACTTTTAGGTGAGAAGGATATGCCATTGTATCTAGGTTGTAAGAAGAAAGAAACAGTTATGTCATGTTTGATGAAATTGTTTAATTTGAATGGTGTTGGTTCATGGAGTGATACTAGCATGAATAAAATGCTTTAAGATTCTGAATGAGAAGCTTTCGACTGGTAATAGTATACTGGACAACCTTTATGAGGCTAAGAAAATTTTGTGTCTGATGGGAATGGAGTATGAAAAGATAGATGCTTGTCTAAATGATTGTGTCTTATATAGGGGTGAATTAAAGAATAAGATTTTTTATCTCGTATGTAATGTTTCCCGTTACAAGAAAAAGGAGAAATGTGGCCATTGGTGGAGAGCTTGTTATGTCGGTGAGGAGGAGGGTGCCGGGAAAATGTATGTGGTACCTTCTGATTATTACGAGGCTGAAAAGGTTGTTTAAGAATACTAAGGATACAAAAATTTGATGTGGTACATAGATAGGGGAGGTTGTGAAGATGATGAGAAATTTGGTCACCCGGCTGATGCAGACCAGTGGAAGAATTTTGATAAGTTGTATCTGAAGTTTGCTTCTGAACCTAGAAATTTGAGAATGACTTTGTGTACCGATGACATGAACCCTTTCGGTAATATGTCCTCGAAGCATAGTTCACGACCTGTAATGCTTGCCATTTACAATCTCCCCTGTACTTATGCATAAAATATTTTAACTCAGCAAAGCTTGAATTCGATTTAACTCAACTCGAGCCGATCTCGAATAATATTCGTAACTGAGCTTAACTAATACTATTCATTATTTTCATTGAGATTATCGAGCCAACACAATATAATATATACTTGATATATTTTTACTACATATAATACATTATAATGTACATAGAAAATTAAAAAAAATGTGAAAATATATTTAATCATGGATCGAGTTCGAGCTCAAACACGAGCTCGAGTCAAGATTTTACAGGCTCGATCGAACTCGAACACAAACTCGAGTCAAATTAGTTTCACTCGAGTCCGACCTCGAATGAAGATTTGAGAGATACTCGAGTCGAGCTCGAGATATTTTAAACAAGTTGAGCTGAAACTAAGGGTTTTTCGATCTCGGTCCGATTTGACAACTCAGACCTGGAACACGGCCTGATAGCCCATATCAAAAGTTCTAAATATGAATAACTCTAACTCATAACTCGTCTCTAGTAGCTCAAGGTTGAAACCCAGATCGACTAACTCGAGGCAGGGGAAGAAGAATAGAGGAAGAAAATGTTGAATGATAACTTATTGGGTTAATTACATAATGATCCATTGGATAATATATTTTAACCCATTGGGTCATATGAGTTATTAAATGGGTTATCCATGAGTTATCAATTTAATGATCCAACTCATTAAAACCCATTAATAAATGAGTTAATTGAATAATAACCCATTGGATATTAGGTTAATTGGGTTTGGATAATGGGTTTATCCAATTGACCCATTTGACGGGCCTACCCAGAACAATGGTCTATAAATTGAATATGAATCTATGTGGCAGGCTAGTAAGAGAGACAAACATCCCGTAGTTGTTGTGATGCTATTTTATGGGGTAATTGAGGAAATTTGGGAGTTGGATTATGTAGAGTTGAAAGTTGTTGTGTTCAAGTGTCATTGGATGGAACATGGTTCCGGTGTTGTGGTTGAAAAGCCAATGGGTTTCAAACTGTTGGACTTGAATCGTGTAGGCTACGAAGATGACAAGTTCATCTTAGCTGCCTAGGTGCAACAGATTTTTACATCAAGGGCCCTTCTAATGGGAAGTTTCATGTAGTGCTTCATGGTAAGAAGTTTTACTTTGAAGAGGAAATTGGCTACCTAGTCAAAATTGATAGTCCTGAGATTTCATCAGTATTTCCCGGTTTGGAAGATGTCGGTGGACCTGGGGTGGGACGACGTTATCACGGTGATGGGTTGTGGGTTGGCGAGAGTGGTGAAATCGTGACTGGGGACACCATGTTAAAACGTAAAAGATAGATAGTAATCCTCATGTATTTGGATCCCTTCAAGTATTCTTTGTAATGCTTACCCCCTTATTTTGTGAAGTATTTTTTAATAGTCCCCCTCTTTTGTGTAATACTCACCCCCCATACTGAAAAAAGATGAGATGTTTGGAAAAAAAAATCATTTTTCATAATAAGTTACGTTTGCAGCGGTATAATGGAGAGTTATCGGTGTAAGAAAAAAGGGGATTTGCTCTGTTTTGAACATAGGCACCAGTATTTTGTACAATGGGACCGGTTAAGAATACCGGTGCTATGTACTTGGAAAAATATTTTGTGGCATTGCTCTCGGGTGAGACAAAAATAAGCTATTTGCCATTTAAACCAGCTGCAAGAAGCTGCGTATTTGAAATTATTACACCGGTGCGTACAAGATTTGCACAGGTATGTATACCGTTGCTAGGTACTTAACGAAAAAAATAATTACTTTGCTCTCGAGTTGTGGGGAAATTTTTTAATTGCCATTTATAGCAGCTGCTTTCGTGATCCATTTACACCGATACTCAGATAGTTTGCACTGGAAACTATACCGGTGAGGGGTACTCCTGAAACATTATATGCTCATTTTGCAGTTCATACACTGGTAATATATGGAATTTACCGGTGCAAGTCTGAATACTATAAATAATAACATTGTCAGGTTCAGACCATCCAAACATCAAAATTCAGAAGCTGCAACCATCTCCCCTTCTGAATGAACATCGACGGAAGACTGACAGTGCTACAAAATAGAGCTTATAGAATAAGGTAATTCACATAAACATATCAAAACTTATGTTTAAATTTCATCTGTAGTCCCATATCCATGCATTAATTATTTAATAGGATGAATTATTGAGGTCGCACCCAAGGTGTTTGATAAAATGCCTTAATGTGTTTTTTAGGAAATGACCCCTAAATCCAATCTCAAAAGGACACGTCATGCATTATCTCCTTCTCAACCAAATGTTTCTCCGCGGAAGTACCCGGACAGTACCTTTGTATCCGAGGAGGCTAGGTCCGTACATGAAGCATACAAATGATGCCGACATCACCCAGAGAGAGGAATAGAGGCGTCACTTCCATTCCTACAAACAATCCAGAGTCATGGGTGGGAAAATTTTTGCGAGAGTTCACCTGCTTTCAACCTCAGCATCGTTAGTGAGTTCTACACAAACTTGAAGTGTGGACCGACATTGAAAGAGGTGTACAGTAGAGGAAAGCTTGTTCCTCTCACAGCTGAAGCTATAAATGAGTTGTTCGGATTTCCCAATGTTCCAAAGGATGAGGATGATTTTGTTGCACTCCATACTACCGTGTCAAATTCCTACTATGTTTTACGCAATCCAGTTGATAGGGAGATTGTCGAGACAGTAACGAGGGAAGAAACATATGTAGATTAATTGGTTAAACCCAACAGGAGTAAGATTCCAAAGAATGCTCTGACTCCAAAAATGAATGGATGGTATCACTTCGTGGAATCCAGAATATACCCTGTTACTGTTAACACAGAAGTCCACAAACATAGGCTCTCCTACTTGTACGCAATAAATAAGTAGCTCCGATGGAATCTTGGTGATAGGATCGTGATCCATTTGTGGAATGAATGGGATAAGACGGGGTTATACGGTTTCTGCAATATTCGCTCGTCCCCATGTTCTAGAGTTTGAGTAACCCCCAGTCCCCATGACGTTTACGGGCAATCGATGTGTAAGATTTGTGGAATTATTTTTACAGACAGCTGACTGATATAGAAGTCCCTTCCCTTGAATCCAGAATCGCTGCCTTGGAGGTCAGTGTACAAAACTTTCTCAAAGAATCCAAGTACCAAAGATCCTGGTTTGGCCACATATCAATTTCCTGATGTTGTCGCAATAGTTGGAGAATTTCCAACGAACCTCAATTGTGATGTGCATGACATGAATGTGGGTACAAGTACTCGTGATGGGGATGAAGGAGCGGTGGATGACGATTTGGAGCCATTTTCTTGTTACTATATGTGAAAGTGAAGTACTACCCCTTAAAACCTTGAATTCTGTACCACTCCAGTATTTTCATTACCTTCAACAATGTTAAACTAGCTAACTATTCAGGATTTAATTTTTTCGATCATTACAATTGAATGAATTATTATAATTTTTGTTATTTATTATGGGACATAAAAACTGGGAAATATCAGGCTTTGAAGGGGACAATTTACACTACAAACACAAAATTTTATCTAAAACATATAGCATCACTTCAAGATAGGTCATCATTGTGTATGAAATCTTTTTCATATGACACATGTTGGAAAATATTTTTGTCCAATTTGGTGGTATGTAGATTGCCATAACAAATTTTGCGGCCATACTGCAATTCTTGGTAAACTTGGGCACACAATCAATGTTCAATTTTTCTCCACATTCCATATACACAATCGGATCAGAAAAGATTGGTAATGTTCGTATCATATTGAATTGAATTTTTGTGTGGCCAATTTCTAATTTGGACGATTCCAAGATTCTTGTAGGGACTAAACTGCAAAAAGTAAAAAGTTTTCTCGAACCTCAAAATACGAAGCCGCTTGAACAAGCTGACTTTCCAAACCACCGGGATGTAATTACAAATTATATCCGTGAGGAAATGAATGGGTTGGGGCCCAAAAGTGACGTCCAAAGATTTTCGGAATCCACATTTTCACCTTGAAGAAAACCATCATCGTTTACTCTAGAACATGTACTTATGCTTATGGAGAATTGACCCCCCGAGGTACAAATATTTTATAATTCATCTTTAAGGATAGAATATTAAATTTAGAATTCGGTAAAAAAAAAGTTGGAGGACCTAATTGCAAAAAAACGTGGATCAATAAGTTCTACCGTTGTAACAATCGTGACGTTCCAATTATTAGACATAAATATTAGGGTGTTATAATGCAATATCTAGAACCATTGAATGGTGGGTGAGAGGTTGAATGTAAACGTTAGGGGTCATAATGCTCATTTAACAAAGTATATGAAAACATACGAATTTAATATTTTCAGGATAGGGGGTTCCTTCAAATTAATTAAGGACCATTAAGTGAATGTCAATTAAAGACATGAAAGCAATAATTTTGAGAGATATAGCTTTAAATATTTTTTTGGGGGGTGTAAAAAGGAGAATCAAATGTATTTTAATAAGCATGCATAACATGTGTACACCGGTAATAGTTAATAGTGTCGGTGTAAGCATTCAATTTTGTTGGAAGAAAAAAAAAATCAAAATTTAATTTTCCGCCAAAAATAAATGCGGGAAATTGTTTACACCGGTACTCATTTCAATAACACCAATCTTAATACCGTTGCTAAGGACTTAACCAAAATTTTAGATCATTGATCTTGAGTTGCCGAAATTTAATTTAAAGCAGTTGCTTTAAAGACCACTTTTACACTGGTAAACCAGCATTTGCATCGGTAATTTTACTGGTGCAAGATACGTAACCAAAATTTTATAAAATTGCTTTCGGGTTGCCCAAATTTGATTTAAAGCAGCTGCGCGCAGTTGCTTTAAGGACCACTTTTGCACCGGCAGAACATCATTTGCCCCGGTAAAAATACTGGTGCTAGGTACTGTGAATTTTTTTCCTCCAATAGGCCTACACTATAGAATGTTTTACATCGGTTCTAACCAAATTACTAGTGTATGGAACACAGATTTTTTTTAAAAAAAAAACCCGCCTAGAAGATCATAACTGCTACACACGATCTTCGGTTCCATACTCCCCTTATCTTCTCTCAAGTTTAACCACCATAAACTTCTCATCAATCCTGCCTTCCATAACTCCTCAACCTTAGCCATTATTTTCTACAACTGGTTGAAGAGTATACTATCTTCCAAAATTAATCATTCCATACACCCCCTTTTCTAGTGGAGTGAAACTTTGGGGATTGAAGTGCACACACTTAACCAAACTCGGTTCATTTCACAAGGTAAATGAAATTGCTAATGTTTACAATGGTATGACATCCGAAATTACGAATGGGAAGCAATACTATTTTCATGTACAACACATGTTTGATAGAATACCTCAATGAGGGAGAAATTTAAAAACAATCATTTTAGAATTATAAGGAACCATGTTTGACAGGAGATGATGTAGTATGGCATGCTCATGTCTTTTCTTTTGTGGAATATCATGTTTGTGGAAATATATTAGGGTATTATTTATTTCCTTTGTTTTGGCTAAGAAGTGTTCAACTACGTCGATTGTGTTGTAGTTCGGTGCCGTTCCATAACCCTCTATGTGTGTATTTAAGGTGTTTGATCATGTGGAAGGGATTGTGTGAGTGCACTTTTAGGAATGATTTTAAGACTTCTTCGAATGGTTGTGTAAGTTAAGTTTTTGGAATGCTTGTATGACTTCTTGGAATGGTTATGTGAATTAATTTTTTGGCATTGTGTGAGTCAACATGTATTTTATTTATATTATATGAGCAGCTCACATAACTATGGCTCATATTATGTAGTATGCTTGGCTTCACTTTTTAGCACGTATGTCATTTATGTTATATGACTAGCTCCTATAAGTATGGCTCATATTATGTTACTTATTTAACTTTAATTTTTTGAATGGTTGTATTACTTTACATCTTGTAGATGTAGCCAAAACGTGGAAAACTAACCACGAAGAGGAAGCGACAATCACCGAAGAAGAAAGTTGTTATATCACCTGAGGAAGACGTAGGAGAGCAAGAACCACCAACCCAAAGGATTCCATTGAATATCTGGTTTGAAAATGAGGGAACACCGCAACATGAACCAATAAAGGAAGACAATGTTGAGGGAGAGGAAGGCGATGGGTTGGAGGAAGAACCCCAAAGTTCCAACGAAGAGGCGAAGGGATCTCGAAAGGGGAGGAAAGTGAAAAAAGAGGACAATGACTTGTCCAAGGTGGATGGTAAACGTGGTGAGGGATTTGATAAGTTCGAGATAAAAAGTTGGTGCAGGCAGCGTGGAACAATGACTTGTCAGTCCGTCATTCTTGCGAAGGAGAGTAATCCCGTTCCTGTTTCTTTCCGTTTCCATGAAAAAGAGGTAGTTTGCATGAAGAATTAGAGGCATGAACGGCCTATGAGAATTATGCATTTCGGTGCCCATCAAATTTGGGTCATGTGAACACTGGAACGATGTCCTGACGATGTAAAAGAAGAGTCATGGAAAGATGTATTGGTAAGCTATTGATTAATTTTTTAGCCTCTTCTTCTTCATTTCTTCCGTTACGAACACATGATCAAAGTTTCCCTGTGCACATATTTCATTACATGCCATCTTCATTATTGAGAACTCACTGACTAAAGTTCAATTGAAAATGTTGAAGAAAGATGTGTACAAGAAGGCAAGGGACCAACATTGGAATTGGAAGACAAAGGTGGCAAACAAATACATACATGACGTAGACAGAGGACTTAACAAATCGAAGGTGAAACCATGGCAGAAGTATAAGTTGATGGATGAGAAGGAATGGAATTTGTTTGAGAGAAGGAGTCAGACAGACGAATTCCAGGTATTATTTTAAAAAAAATTAGAATATCAATCTATCAATCTATAATTATTGGATTACTTTCTCCATTAACAATTTGTATCCTAACTCAATTCCTCCCCTTTGACTATTCAAAAGAAGGCAACTGAATATGTGTCGGCAAAGGAGTACACCCGCCACACTGGTAGGAAAGCGAATTGAGAAGTTGTTGATAGATTTTCTGAGCTTCTTAAAGAAAAAGAGAGGAAGAAGATATCCGATTAGGGATTCAGTGGGGAGGAGATTGAGAAGAAACTGGAGAATAAGTAATTCAAGCAGGACAAATTGCTTATTTACTTGGAGGCCAACAAGGACAATGTTGGGAAGTACACCTCCAAGGAGGTCCAGAGAATTGCTACGGATGTAGTATGTTCTTTCAATTGCTTTGACGTTAAGAAAATTTAACATATGTTTCGACTATTTTTTCATTCATAACTACAGTTGAGAATGAACGAGGAGAAGGATCGAGGGACATTGGTATTTCAGCCTGGTGAGGACATTCTCATTAAGGCCACAAATAAGAAGGATCACCCGGGAAGGTACAGGGGTACTCGAACTGGACTGCCCACATCAATGGCGGTTCCTCATCTCAGCCGTAGCAAGTGTGACAGCAGTTCCTCGAGCAAGTCAACACCACAAAAGAAAGCATCAAATGATCAACTAGTCATTAAGGCCATTGTGTCATACCTTGAGCAACTAGTCAAGGGTTTGCAGCTGCAGGCGTTGTACAAGTCCTGGCAGGGCTTGATGATCCAAAGAAGTTCATTGAAAAGGCCATGGAGAACTTCGCTGCAGCTGCGTCAAATTCAGGTGGAGAACGAAGTGATGGAGAAGGTGATGATGAGGTATGCCCACATAAATAAATCTACTTTCTTCTTAATTAATTTTTACACGTTCAATTCCTTAATATGGGCTAAATATTTTGCGCAACAATCTAACTTGAAGGATGGAGAAGATGTGGGAGGTTGTCTTCGTACCTCTCAAATGTACTATTTTTAAGCCATAAAGTGCTATTAACTACAATTAAGTAGATAATGGAAAGTCGAGGTCGTTCACAGAGGCAAAGGATATTTCTAAGCGTTTGCTCATATAATGGTAAATACTATGCTAGATATAAAGATATACATACATATAAAAGCTTGTAAAAAGGGGAGTTTTGATTTGGTTTTTTAAATTATCAATTTAAAGACAAGTTAAACTAGCAAACAAAACAAATCTACTAAATAAGCAACAATTACTAAGAAGAGTGTAAACTCAAATTACGGGATATTGGGTGCAATTGATTTATACTTCCAAGCCTATTATCTTTCATTGAACATATAACCTATTCAATACTTTCACTACTTGTTGTGAAGATAAATCTTCTACCCTTCTTTGATAGTAGTTTACAAGAGTGAATTCGACATCTCTCGCTAAATCTCACTAATGACCCTTTTAGTCGTTCAACGCCTAAAAGTATCCCATTAGTGGCATTACGTACAAAGAATCAACAAGTTTGGTTACACTTATAAACACTACACCGTGTCTAAGCATTGAACCAATTCATGCATTTACAAAAGATTAGTTAAGAATGTTTAACGCTCATAAACTTCCCCTATTTGCTACACAAAACAAACATGATAAAGAATTCGGCATTATCACATTTATCTAGCATTCATAGAATCAACAACATAAGAAGCTCTAATTCATGCTCCAGGATTTCATATTTAAAGAAGGTAGAATTAGCTAATTTCTCCAAACCCTAACGCATAATCATACAAGTGATTCATATACTAAAAATTTCAATACCATTAATGGAAGCAACAACCAAATTCAAGCATAATGAATACACAATAGCAAAGAATTAAATAACTTACATATAGATCTCAGGACATGGGCTTGGAAGCCTTGATCAATTGCTCCCAAGGTTATGTTTAGCCACTAGAATCCGTACTAAATAACAATAGTAATTTAAACATGAAATCAAGAAGGAAGGGAGATGAAAATGGAAGAAAAACTAGGGTTTTATGTTCAGATTCGGGAGAGAAAAGTAGATGAAGAAAGAGAAAAGTAGTGTGTATTTATAGTATAAAAGGTCCAAAAGGTAAGTCTAGGCCGACACAGGCGTCGCGACTCGCGACGACCAAAGTGCTCTGCCCTCACTTGATTTGTTCTTTTTGGTCTTAGTGTAGTTGTCTCCTCTTCCCTTATTCGGGTCTTCAAGATCTTCATTGTCTTCAAAATGTAGTTTTCACGGTCTTCAAATATTCAACAATTAGCTTGTCTCACAAAATCCTTATTAAAAGTGAAAAAAGCGATAAAGTCGCTCTTAACTCTAGTAATAGAATTTCAATTTAAAATGGATCCAAAGCACAAAAGCATACCAAAATGAGTACAAAAGATTCCAAAATCATCGTATAATATGGACACATCAAACCTCCCCACACTTAAACCTTACTCGTCCTCGAGTAAGAAAAGATT
>JAULKM010106693.1:0-41263 GCA_032355605.1 Rubia tinctorum | reverse complement strand
GCCCCCCTTGCTAGGGTATCAGTTTGAACTCGGGAAAGGAGAGAGTTTGGACGTTTTAGGATTTCTAGAGAGAGAAAATTGACATCCGCTTAAGCTTAACCAAAACTACATCTAAAGAACATGGGAGGGAGGGAATGTGTTTGTAACTTCTGCAATAGCCTAGTTTTGATATCACTACAAAGAGTGATAGCAAAACTAATATCTTGTTCAAGTATTCTTAATTTTTCTAGTTTATACAATCTCATACATTCGTGAGTTCTGAATAGACATAGTGAAAAACAAGAAAGTAGTTCAATTTGTTGAGAAATTTAATCTGTTTACTATAAAATAGTTTGATAAAGAATGTCGAACGTAGTTAAATTGTTGAGACTCTAACCTCTACAATAATAATAAAAATATTTTGAAATAATAAAATATCTTGATGATGGAGTTGTGCTCTACTATCCTACCCAGTGGGTGTAACTCTCATTGAAAAAACTCGTTTCCTTGGGCATTTTCCGGTCGTTCCACTATCCCCGATTGTCATCAATATTCTATATCTCCGGGGAAAATATCATATTCTTCTTAATATATAATTATTATAAAGTTATTTTTTCTTAAATACTTATTAGAATTAGATAATAAATCAAATACTTCCTCTGTCCCAGCCAAATCTACACACTTTTGGTCAATTTTCTCAAGGCATGTTTGACCATCAATTTCAACTAGTATATAAGCACCAATATCTTCATATGAGATATCGTTAGATTCCCTATATCATGTAGTTTTTAAAAATCAAAGTTCAAGAAATCGTTAGTATATGCAATTAAAGTTATCAGTGGTTAAATATGACATGAGAAAGTTGACCAAATAGTGTACAAATATGGTTGGAACAGAGGGAGTATATACTTTAATTAAAATCACTTGTATGATTTATTATGAGATTTAAGACCTCATCCCTATATTAATTATATCAATGTTACCAAAGTTCAATTGCATGATACTTTCTCAAAAACTTTTATCATATGAATATATTGTGATATGAAGGATTTAAAAACTATTAAAATAATTTTTTTTAAACGCTTTTAACTAAAACTACATTAAAAAAACATGGGATTGAGGGTTTGTGTGTCTAACCTCGGCAATAACCTAGTTTTGATATCACTACAAAGGATGATAGTATACTAATCTCTTGTTTAAGTTTTCTAAATTTTACTTGTTTATATGTTCTATTTTTAAAATGAAATCTCATACATTCATGTTCTATTTTTATACCGGAACGTAGTTAAATTTGTCAAGATTTTTAATCTCTTTACAATAAAATAGTTTGATTGAGAATATCGAACGTACTTAAATTTGTTGAGACTCTAACCTCTGCAATAATAATAAAATATTTTGAAATAATAAAATATTTGGATGACGGAGTTGTGCGCCACCATCCTACTCAGTGGGTGCAACTCTCATTAAAGAAACTCGTTCCCTTGCACATTTGTCGATCGTTCCACTATCCACGATTGTCATCAATATTATATATCTCCGGGAAAAATATCATATTCTTTATAATATATAATTATTATAAAGTTATTTTTACTTAATATACTTATTAAAATTAGATAATAACTCAAATATATGCTTTAATTGAAATCACTTTTATGATCTTTTATGATATTTAAGACCTCATCATTATATAAATTATATCAATGTTATCAAAGTTCAATTTCCAGAATACTTTCTCAAAAACGTTTTTCATATGAATATATCATGATCCAAAGGATTTTAAAACTATTTGAAACAATATTTTTTAATTCAATTTTGACTAAAACTACATCTAAAACACATGGGTGTTGGTTTGAATGTGGGTGTCTAACTTCAGCAGTAATCTAATTTTGATATAACTACAAAGGATGATAGCATAACTAATATCTTGTTTTCGTTTTCTTAATTTAGCTAGTTTATATGTTCTATTTTAAAAAGCAATCTCATAAATCCATGAATTCTCAATAAAAAAAATAGTGAAAACGGGAATGTAGTTAGATTTGTTAGACTTTTAATCTCTTTACTATAAAATTATATATTGAGAATATCGAGAGTAGTTAAATTCGTTGAGACTCTAACCCCTGCGATAATAAAAAATAAATTTTGAAATATTAAAATATTTTGATGATGGAGTTGTGCTCCACCATCCTACCCAGTGTGTGCAACTCTCATTAAAGAAAATTGTTTTCTTGCGCATTTCTCGGTCGTTTCACTATCCACGATTGTCATTAATATTCTATATCTCCGGGGAAAATATCACAGTCTTCTCATTATATAATTATTATAAAGTAATTTTTTCTTATATATTTATTAGAATTAGATAATAATTCAAATATATACTTTAATTAAGATCACTTGTATGATCTTTGATGAGATTTAAGACCTCATCATTTAAATTAATTATATCAATGTTACCAAAATTCAATTGCTAGAATACTTTCTTAAATACTTTTTTTTAGAATTATTTTTTTTAAAACTAAAACTACATCGATCTAATACACATGGGACGGTGTGTGTGTCTAACTTCTGCAATATCCTAGTTTTAATATCACTACAAAGGATGATAGGATAACTAATATCTTGTTTAAGTATTATTAATTTTGCTAGTTTATATTGTTATATTTTTAAATGTAATCTCATACATTCATGAATTCTAATTTAAAATAATGAAAATAGAAACGTAGTTAAATTTGTCGAGAATTTTAATCTCTCTCAGTAAAATAGTTTGATTAAGAATATCGAACATAGTTAAATTTGTTGAGATTCTAACCTCTATAATATTTTTTTGAAATAATAATATATTTTGATGATGGAATTGTGCTCCACCATCCTACCCAGTTGATGCAACTCTCATTAAAGAAACTCATTTTCTTGTGCATTTCGCGGCCGTTCTACTATCTACGATTATCATCAATATTCTATATCTCTGGGGAAAATTTCATATTCTTCTTAGTATATAATTATTATAAAGTTATTTTTTCTCAATATACTTAATAAAATTAGATAATAACTCAAATATGTACTTTAATTGAAATCACCAGTATGATCTGTCATGAGATTTAAGAACTCATCATTATATTAATTATATCAATGTTACCAAAGTTCAACTGCCAGAATATTTTTTAAAAACTTTTTTCATACAAATATATCATGATCTGGAGGATTTTAAAAGTTTTAAAAAGTTTTTTTAAAACAATTTGAACTAAAACTAGATCTAAAAAACATGGGAGGGAGTGTGTGTGTGTCTAACTTCTGTAGTAACCTTTTGATGTCACTACAAAGGATGGTATCATAACTAATATTGTGTTTAAGGATTCTTAATTTTGCTAGTTTATATGTTCTATTTTTTAGATGCAATCTCATAAATTCTCAACAAAAAGAGTGAAAAGGAATGTACTAAATTTGTCGAGAATTTATTCTCTTTGCAATAAAATAGTTTGATTGAGCATATCAAATGTAGTTAAATTGGTTGAGACTCTAATCTCTGCAATTAAAAAAATTGAAATAATAAAATATGTTAATGATGGAGTTGTGCTCCACCATCCTACCCAGTGTGCAATTCTCATTAAAGAAACTCGTTTTCTTGCGCATTTCCCGGTCATTCTACTATCCACAATTGTCATCAATATTCTATAACTCCGGGAAAAATATCATTTTCTTCTTAATATATAATTATTATAATGTTATTTTTTCTTAATGTACTTATTAAAATTAGATAGTAACTCAAATATATACTTTAATTGAAATCACTTGTATGAGATTTAAAGAGATTTAAGACCTCATCATTACATTGATTATATCAATGTTACCAAAGTTTAAATACCAGAATACTTTCTCAAAAAAATCATTTGAACGTATCATGATATGAAGGATTTAAAAACTATTAAAATAGTTTATTTTTAAAACAATTTTAAATAAATCTACATCTAAAAAGCATGGGAGGGAGGGTGTGTGTGTCTAAATTCTGCAATAACCTAGTTTTGATATTACTGATAGCATAACTAATATCTTGTTTAAGTATTCTTAATTTTTCTTGTTCATATGTTCTATTTTTAAATGCGATCTCATACATTCATGAATTCTCAATAAAAAATAATGAAAACAAGAACTTAATTAAATTTGTCGAAAATTTTAATCTCTTTATAATAAAATAGTTTGATTGAGAATATCGAACATAGTTAAATTTGTTGAGACTATAACCTCTGCAATAATAAGATTTTTTTTAAAAAATAATAAAATATTTTTATGAAGGAGTTGTGGTCCACCATCCTACCCAATGGATGCAACTCTCCTGAAAGAAACTCGTTTCCTTGTTCATTTTTCAGTCATTCCACTACCCACGATCGTCATCAATATTCTATATCTCGAGGGAAATATATTAATCTTCTTAGTACTTCCTCCGTTTCTTTATTATTGACACACTTTCTTTTTTAGGTTGTTTCTTTTATATTGACACACTTTTCATTTTTAGTAAGATTCCTTCAATTTCATCCTTCTGTTTCTTTATGGTGTCACGTATAAAGAAACAGAGGGGTATATAATTATTATAAATTTATTTTTTCTTAATATACTTAATAAAATTAGATAATGACTCAAATATATACTTTAATTGAAATCACTTGTGTGATCTTTGATGAAATTTAAGACCTCGTCATTATATTAATTATTGTATTGAGTAAAATTCCGATGATGGATTTCATAGAATGATCAACAATATATAGACTGGGGCGAAAGACTTGGGAGACGCTTGAACTCTCTCTATCGTCCCCTTTTAGCCTCATCTCTTTGTTTTTGAGCACTTTTGGCCACTCGACTGACAAAACTGCTAAATGTGGACCCTTTTATCTGGTCAAAATGTTAACTTCTGTCAAAAACGTCAATTTTAATGGCAAATTAATATATATTTTTCTTTTTTCTTTTTCAATTTTCTTTTCTCCTTTTTCTTTTTTATTTCTCCTTTCCATTTTCTTTATTTCTTTTTTCTTTTTCTTTCTATTTTTCCTTTTCTTAAACCCTTCCCCTTCCCTGAGTTTCTCCTCCTAAGCCCATTTTTCCGCCGCCTGCTGCCTACACCCCTTCCAGCCACTAACCCCACTCTCCTCCATCCTTTTATATTTTGCTAAATCTCTCTTTTGAGCTCCTCCTTGGAGTATATCTCCACTAGCGTGGTCTTCATTTTGTCGGCGGTGGAGATGGTGGTGGAGACTGTCTCGGAGCTCTATTGTGGATGGAAGGAATCATTGTCCGAGCCTTCGAAATAGACTTTCTTCTCGCTTGTTATTCTCATGCTTGGGCCAAGCTGCCGGAGCTCCGAATCCACTCCCATTTTTCCGTTCAGCAACTCCCATAGCTAATGATGGTTCTTCTTCCACCATTGGAGTCGAAGGAACAAGAAAGTTGCTCCTGTAAAAATGCCGGCCACAAATACAATCCCCCCAATGTCGTCTTTCGCATTTTTGCTTCTTCCACATATAAACCATCTTCTTCTGCATTCAAACATATAAAAAATTACCAAAAATACAATCGCTCCAATGTCTTCTTCCGCATATAAACTCTCTTCTTCCGCATTTTGGCTGCCTTCTTCTTCCCTGGTTTATTAACGGCTGTGAGAAATAGCAAAATAAAATTTGGGTACCCTTTCGTTGATTTATTGATAAAGTTGTGTTTTGGGAAGCAACGACTGAGAGTGGGGGTGCAGGGGTGGTGGTGAGATAGCGGCAGGCGGTGAAGAAACGGGTTGAGGAGGAGAAACTAGGGAAAGGGAAAGGGAAAGGGCTTGAGAAAAGGAAAAATAGAAAGAAAAGGAAAAATAAATGGGAAAAATGGAAAAATGGAAAAAAGGAAAATGAAAAGAGAAAGAACAAAGGAAAAGGAGAAAAGAAAAGGGGAAAAATGAAATTACTAATTTGCCCTTAAAATTGATGTTTTTGACATAAATTAACATTTTGACCAGACGGATGTACCACGATTTAGCATTGTTTTAGTAGAGGGGAAAAAGGTTTTAAAATGGGTTAAAAGGGGACGATGGATGGAGTTTCGGGGTTTCCTAAGTCATTCGCCCTATAGATTACAATGCATCTAGAGGTTGAGTTAAACTAAAACTCTAACCCTAGAATATCACCTAATCTAGTCATCAGGTTGACTTATTCAAACACCCCCTCCCCCAAAAGAAGTGTTGAATGCTTTTAGACGCAAAGTGATGTGCACATTTATGCATGCGTGAACCAATGCATTTGACACATTTATTATCATGTTTTGTGTAGTTGATTGCTAGTTTTAGTTATCTTTACACGACAAAGGGTTTAGACGACCATTATTGGTTATCTTATCTAAATCCCTGGTTTTGTAGACTTAATTGATTCTAATGGACACTTTGCATTCACAAGCAGCTAGATTTTCATTTGTGATCTTATTAGTAGATTGCTCATGAGTACTTTGTCATCATCTTTTTGTAGAAGGTCATTTTCAAGGGTGGTAGAAGATATTTGAAAGCCATTCACAAGGATGGAAAAATATATCAACGGTCATTCGCAAGGATGGTAGAAGGCTATAGGCCACAAGTTAAAATATGGTAGAAGATAGAAGAGTCGAGTAAGGAAGACAAAGAAGAGGAGAAATTGTAATCCGAGACTTGCACAGAGTTTTGGAAATGATCAGAGAAGAATCAACCTTTATGGGTGGTACCGTTGGATTTGTCTTCTCGATCAATATAAAATTGACTACAAGAACTCTCAAATTGGATCAGCGGTTTATCCGTAGCAGTGCAAACAAATCAGCCAACCGGCCTGCACGATCCTTGCATGAAGCCAACACCAGACGTTTTGGTCCATGAAAAGTGGCTTGCAAGGACCATGGCCCCAAAATAACTCCCAAATGACTAAGTACGGGCATAGGCAACTCCGTTTTACATGGTCCATGCCGTTCCATGTCCAAAAGTGAAGACCAGCCCACGTGGTGTGAGAAATAGCATAGGCCGTGCCATTTTTCTGAGAAAAAAGTCATTCCAGCCTACAGGTCATGCTAAACAACAAAGGGCGAGCAAATAAGAATTTCTGGACCGAGAACCAGGTCACGGCCCACGTAGGTCTGTGCACCCGCCTTGCACAAGGCTGTATGATCAATGTCAGTCTGTGCAGCAGTGTCAGTCCATTTTACACGGTCTATGCCGTTCCAAGTCCAAAGTGAAGACCAGTCCACGAGGTGTGAGAAATAGCACATGCCGCGCCATTTTTCTGAGCAAAAGGTCCTTCCAGCCTACATGCATAGAAAGCGACATGGGGCGATCAAATCAAAATTTCTAAACGAAGAACCAGTCCATGACCTGTGCAGGTTCGTGCGCCCCGCCTTGCACTAGGCTATATGACCAGTATCAGTCCGTGCAGCCTGCGCTACACGAGGATGCACGGCTTTTTTCATGGTGCACGACTATCTTTACACAAGGCTGCATGGAAAATATCGTGGCGTACGACCCGCTTTACATGAGGTTGCATGGACCGTGTCGTTTGCCACTGCCGCACAAATTTCAGATGTTCGGTTTTTTTGGTCATATTTTGGCCTATTTCAAGGCCCAATTCCCTACTTCTATATATAGGATCCTTTAGTCTTCTAGGGTTAACTAATTAGGCATAATGTAGCTTTTATGTTCCAAGCAGGTGGGACGGAAGAGTAGAGCTCTCTCTCTCTCCGGAGTTCTTCTTCTTTTTTTCCTTCTTTTTTCTTCTCTTCTCTTCTCTTTTTTTTCTTTTCTTTCCTCTATTTTCCTAGATTTATGGCATTTAACGTAATATTTACCATGGATTTATTTTTAAGGAGTAGCTAATTAACTCTTGGATTATATTTGTATTCATGTATTAATGCTTGTCTTGAGAGATTTATTAGATCTACCTATTTCTAATTGTTTTGTGATCATTATGTTGGCTTGTTCTTCATATTCTTATGAATTTCATGATTGTCACACATAGATAGCACACACCGTAGTACACTTTCATGTTGATTCACTATTGATACCTCCCAGGGAAGGAAGCCTAGATGCGCTTGGGGTAACGATAGTTCAAAACCACGTGGGTATGTGCACGTAGGTTTCCTAGTCAATGTTAAGATCGAACATGAACTAGTAAAATGGTAAGTTGGCCCGAAGGGTTACGCGTAGAGATAGATAAAGTAGCAAACTAGGGTTATCTTTGTGATCCTAGAGCCATCGATGAGATGCCTACTTCCGTTGCCTCTGTATGGCCAGTGGTAGAGCGTTTGTAATGTTCTACCCAGGAGTTAATAGCACGGGGGAGAATCAGACATGCGGAATTAGCCTTTTCCATTGTTGCCATCCCCTAGTTATGGAGGCGAGGCCGATGGAAGATTTTATACACATACCCTTATATGATAGATAGGGGGAAGTTTTTACCATCGTCTGCACTATGTGTCACAAACACTAGAATAGGATTATAGATCTTATATGTGATGAAATCGAGGATCGAAAAATCATTAATCGTGTTACAAAAATGCTCCCCAAGTGCTAGTTTATACATTTTATTCTCGTGATCAATTGCATGTTAGTAGTTGTTAGTAAAATTCCCCCAATGCCCGCTTTACCGACAACGACTATTCCTAACACGTGATTGGATTGACGACCCGATCATGGTTGTGCGTAGTTGATTATTAGATTCTTAACATCTTTGTGGACGACCCTAGTACTTTCCACTATCTACCAATCCTAGTAGCATAGTAATAAGAATGGGAGAAACATTAAAAATTCTTATATTTGACCCTTAACAACTCAAAGCCTATCTTCTCATATTTTAAACGACACCAGGAGGGGAGGCGGGTCAGATTTTGGCGCCACTGCCGGGGATGTTAGTTTAATGGTCTACTAGTTAACATGCATAGCATGTTAGTTGATTAAGTAGCATTTTTATTTTGCATTTTATTTTTCGGTAAAGCTATTGCTTGAGTTCTTGGTGAAAAATGAGAACCCTTGCACTATGATTCCGAACTTTGTTGTTTTCTTTGCTTTTATTAAAAAATAGAAAATGTGGGGAGAGAGTCTTTAGAATATGATACTATGAAGGGTGTGTCATTACGATCAACCTACAAATATTTTCTCCTTGTTGAGCGAGTATGAGAGAGAAATTGAGCTTGCCGTATTGCAGGACCAAGGGGAAAGAGCATGGTGATCATGCCTCGACTCACCCGGTTTGGCTATGGGATACACCTCCAGGTCCACTTGTGAAGAAATACTTAGAGCTTTAACCAATCTTGATAAAGCTAGTGACTCGCTCCAAAACCAAGTATTTATCTGAATAAGAGACTTCGGAAATAAACTCTCCTTGAGGGTTGAGAAAGTTGGGGGGAAAGTGAGTGAGTTAATAAGGAAGGTGAGTAAATTGGTGGGGAGACAAAAACTATTTGATCAGGAAGCTCCGCCATTTCCTCTTTTGGATGGGATGAGAAATAAGCAACGCAAGAAGCATGACAAGGAATCATTCAGGATTCTCAACCATTGTGAGGTTATTACTTCTCTCTTTGACACTATCAATTCTATCCCTGGTGAGAAATTCTTAAACAAATTATGTGATTGAAGACACGGTTTCAGGCACAGACTGATAGATGACTCAAAAAATCAAATCCCCCTCTCTCATGCAAGCCGACATCTCCCCCTAAGTGTAAAGACCCTGGTATGTTTGTTATTTCTTGCACAATTCAAGAGACTTTGATTAAAGATCCTATGGTGGATTTAGGTTCATCCATTGATGTTATACCTTAAAATCTATATAAATCATTGAATTTTCCAAAAATGCATGTCACCTGGGTGGTAGTCCATTTGACCAATCGCTCCACCATATACCCAAGGGGTATCGTGGAGGATGTGATGGTTCGGGTAAATGAACTAACATTTCTTGAAGATTTTTATGTCTTAGATATGGTAAACGAGAAGGAGACACCCTCTATATTTTGAGGGAGACCTTTCTTGAAAATTGCTAGGACTAAAGTCGATGTGCATGCTACGAAGTTAACATTAGAGTTTGGTGATTTCATTGTGGATTTTAGCATGTATAAAAATTTGAATTGTGTTTTTGATGAGTCTTCTCTTGCTTAAATTAATGGTCTTGAGGTGATTGTGCAAGAGGCTTTTGAAAGGGCTATGAATGTGTCTTTAGGATTCTAGGAATGCCAGTTTAGTGGAGAATGTGGGGGAGGTTGATCCCCAAATTGATACTCATACAGAGGCCTTGCCTAAGCACCTAGATGACTTAGTGATGCCTGAGACCAAGCTTTTAATATAGGAACCACCAGCAGTCGAAGTTAAGCCTTTACCCAAAGACTTGAAGTATGCTTTCCTAGGCAAAGGTGAGACATTACCTGTCATTATTTCTAGTAGGCTCATTAGTGACCAAGAGGATAGGTTGATTAAGGTGATTAAGAAATTCAAGGGAGTCATAGGTTAGACTTTAGCCGATATGAAAGTTATAAGTGACTCAACTTGCATGCACCGTATATTATTGGAGGAGGATTTGAAACCCGTTCTCTAACCTCAAAGATGGTTAAACTCGCCAATGATGGAAGTAGTTCAAGGTGAAGTCCTTAAACTATCTAAGACAGGGGTAATATATCCTATCTCTGATAGTAAGTAGGTGAATCCTACTGAAGTGGTGCCAAAAAAGAGTGGAGTGACTGTGGTAGAGAACAAGAATGGGGATTTGGTTCCCACTCGTATTCAAAACGGGTGGCGATTTTTTATTGATTATCACAGCTTAAATGCGGTAACTCGCAAGGATCATTTTCCCTTACCTTTCATCAGCCAAAGCTTCCTCGATGCTATTCAAGATATTTATAAATAGTCATCGATCCTGAGGACTAAGAGAAAACAACCATCACATGCCCTTTTGGCACTTTTACCTATAGGCGCTTGCCATTCAGTCTTTGCAATACCTCGAGTACTTTTCAGAGATGCATGGTTAGCATATTCTCAGAGTTTGTGGAGAGCTTCGTAGAAGTCTTCGTGGGTGATTTCACCATTCATGGAGATTCCTTTGACTCATGCTTACAGCAACTAGCACTTGTGCTAGAAAGGTGTATTTCCACTAACCTTATTTTATACTCTGAGAAATGTCACTTTATGGCAGAAAATGGCATTGTTCTAGGTTATATGGTGTCAGATTCTAGAAGTGGATAAGGCTAAATTAGACACAATCAAATCTCTCCCTTACCACACTTGTGTGACAAACATTAGATCATTCCTAGGTCACGCCAGATTGTTGCAAAAGGATGTCGACTTCATTATTGATAAAGAGGGTAGAAAAGCCTTTGACACTTTGAAGGAAATGCTTGTTACGGGTCATATCATTTAACCCCCAAATTAGTTCCTTCCCTTTCAAATAATGGGTGATGCGAGTGATTATTCCATAGGATCAGTGCTAGGTGACGGGGTAGGAAGAGTGCCACATGTCATTTACTATGCATTAGTAACTCTTAATAATGCACAGTGTAATTACTCTACCACGGAGAAAGAGTTAATGGTTGTAGTATTTGCACTTGAAAATTTGTATACCGTACTTTTTAGGCACCAAGGTTATTGTGTACACAGATCATGCGACTCTATTCTATTTGATGACCAAGAAGAAAGAAAAACCTAAGCTTATTGGGTGGATACTTCTTTTGAGTGAATTTGACCTTGAGGTGAGAGACAACAAGAGAAGTGGGAATGTAGAGGCCGACCATTTAAGTAGGCTGACAACACTTGAGAGCTTAGATCCAGCTAAGTAAAAGGCCAAGTTAGAACACATTCGGGAAGAATTTCTCAACGAACAATTGTTCGTTGTGACAACTAGCCAACCTTGGTACGCTGACATAGTGAATTACCTTGCCATGGGGGAATTTCCCATCTCCTTTGATTAAACTTGAAAGGTCAGGCTAGTGAATGAGGCAAAGGAATGTTTTTGGGACGACCCTTACCTTTGGAAACATTTCTCCGATCAAGAGATTAGGAAGTGTGTTTCCGAAGATGAGGTGGATCCAATCCTTACACTTTGAAATTCTTCCAATGTAGGTGCACATTTTGGGTATAAAAGAACCACTAAGAGAGTAGCGAAATGTGGGCTTTATTGGCCAAACATGTTGAAACATACCCAAGAGTTCATTCTAGCTTGTGATAGGTGGAAAGGATGGGAAATATCTCATTAAAAAATGAGATGGCCCAAGTTCTCTTCATGTCGGTTGAGGTTTTTTATGCGTGGGAAATTAATTTCATGGGCCCTTTCCCCATGTCCAATGGTAATTATTATTTCCTAGTGGTGGTGGATTATATGTCCAAATGGGTCGAGGCTAAAGCGACAAAGAAGAATGATGCGACAACCGTGATGAATTTTCTCAAATCTAAAATCTTCTCACTGATTGGTATACCCCCGAACCATCATTAATGATAGATGTACTCACTTTTGTAATAAAATTATGGGAGCCTTGCTTAAATTATATGGAGTGACCCATAGGACATCCATCTTTTACCATCCACAAACAAATGGCCAAGCATAAATATCCGATTAGGAAATCAAGACTATCCTTGAAAAGACGGTAAACCCATCTAGAAAGAATTGGAGTGCTAGATTGGAAGATGCGCTTTGGGCCTATTGGACCACATGCAAAACACCCATAGGCAATTCATCTTTTTGGATTCTCTTTAGCAAGATATGCCACCTCCCAGTTGAACTCGAGTTCAAAACACATTGAGTCGTTAAATGCTTGAATATGAACTTGAGTGAAGCTGGGAAACATAGGAAGTTGAAACTCCAAGAACTTTAAAAATTTAGGCATGATTCCTATAACACCGCACTAATTTATAAGGAAAATACAAAAGCACAGCATGATAAGAAAACAATGAAGAAGGACTTTTTTGTGGGATAAAAAGTCCTTGTCATCTAGTCTTGGCTACGTCTTTTTCTGGGTAAATTCCTATCAAGGTGGGGAGATCCATATAAGGTGACCAAGGTACATTATCAAGGAACAATAGAGGTAAAGGATGAGGAGAATGACATTAAGTTGTTAGTGAATGGGCAAAGGTTAAAAGATTAGTTAGAATGGGGCAATTTGGTAGTAGATAAGAAGGGCAATTCCCTCCTTGGTGAGCAAATCCAAGAACAAACTCTCGTAATACAAATAAGTCGTGAGGACAACAATAACAAAACGATACTTTCATTTTGTGTTGGTAGATAATTTTGTGATTATTAGATTATGTTTGATTTTTTGTGGTAATCTTGTGTGGAAATATGCTACTCTCGGTTTTCTTATTTTTGTTGGAGTCCTTGTGATGAATTTCAAAACAAGAAATAGAGATTATTCTTCAATGTTTTCAACCATTCCTTTTCACCTTGGTCACATGCATAGAGAAAATGCATGAACTAAGTGTGGGGGAAGGGAACCTTCATGGCGGCCTATGATTTGGATGGATGATAGCTATTTTGATGACTACTTTTTCCTTATTTTTGGTTCTTTTCCCTTATTAGGATTTTGAACTTTTGGTTGTATGTCTGTTTTTAGGTGTGAGGGCACCTTTTTGTAGTTTGTTTTTGTTAGGGAATGTTTTGGGATGAACCTTTTAGTGTTTTAATTTTCTGTATTTCATGATCTTTATTTAGTATGAAGCCCAAGTTTGGGGCATTTCTGCTACACAAAAAATTGAAAAAATGAAGGGAAAAAACCTGGCTAAGTTGGAAACGTGAAAGGGCAAATTAGGTAAAAATGGGAAGAAAGCCTGGATAAGTCGAACAATCTAAGTAAAAATGAGAGGCTAGGCCCCACTAGGTTGGAAAACCTAGGCAAAAAATGAGAGGCCGTGTGGAAAAAGGTGAGAGGTGAGCTCAACATGTGTGAATGCTAGGATGAAAACCCAAAAGGGCTCATAGGCAAAATGAGAGAAATTGGAAACGGAACATGAACGTGTTTTTGCCATCTTTGGCGGTTTCTTCATTAACATCTCTTGGATTGTCTTCGGCAGTTTCTTCGGATTAGTAAGCTAGTTTAGCACTTATCATTTTTACTTTGTCGTTTCCCTTTTCTTTTATTTATTTTGGGTGGGTAGGTTACTTTATCAACTTGGGGGGAGAGTGAGAGTTATGAGAGTCTTACAATCTTTGGGGGAACTGGGGTAGCTTGGGAATAAGTTGAGTGCATTGGTAAACTTCTCTTTGCATACTACATTCCTATTGAATTTTTTTTCTCTTTTTCGTTAACTCAAGGATGAGTAAAGGTTTAAGTGTGGGGGATTGATGTGCACCTCTATGCATACATTAACCAATGCATTTGACACATATATTATCATATTTCATTTGGTTGATTGCTAGTTTTAGTTAGGTTTACACGACAAAGGGTTTAGACGACCATTTTTGGTTTTCTTATCTAAATCCCGAGTTTTATAGACTTAATTGATTCTAATGGACACTTTGTATTCACGAAAAACTAGATTTTCCTTTGGGTTCTTATTAGTAGGCTGCTCGGTAGTACTTTTTTATCATGTTTTTGTAGAAGGCCATTTGCGAGGGTGATAGAAGATATTTGAAGACCATTTTCAAGGATGGTAGAAGATATCGAAGGCCATTCGAAAGGATAGTAGAAGACTAAAGGCCACGAGTCAAAATGTGGTAGAAGATAGAAGGGTCGAGGAAGGAAGACAAAGAAATAGAGGAATTGTAATCCGAGAGTTGCACAGAGTTCTAGGAAAGATACAAAAAGAATCAGCCTTTGTAGATGGCACTATTGGATTTGTTATTTCAAGCACTATAAAATCAACTACAAAAACACTCAAATTGGATCATCGGTTCATCTGTAGCGGTGCAAACAAATCACTCGATCAGGCAGCACAATCCGTACACGAAGAAAAAACCAGTCGTGCCAGTCCATGCAAAATGGCTTGCACAAACCGTGCTAGTTTACACTGACCGTTTAAAGGCCCTTACACGGGTCGTGCACATTCATGCCGACTGTTACACCAAGGCCCAAAATCACTCCTAAACGGCCAAATATGGGTATAAGCCGATCAGTTTTACACGCTTTGTGATGTTCCAAGTCCAAAAAGTGAAGACCTGCCCGCGGGGTGTGAGAAATAGCACGAGCGCCATTTTTCTGAGCAAAAAGTCCTTGCAGCCAACGGGCTGTGCAAAACAACACAGGGTGCACAAATTTGATGTTCCGAACAATGCACCAGCCCACAAGTTGTGCAGGTCCATGCACCCTGCCTTGCACGAGGCTGCACGGACCATGCCGTGGTGCATGACCTGCTTTACATAAGGCTGCATAGACCATGCCATTTTCCATTGGCCGCACAAATTACGGATGCTAGGTTTTTTTTGCCCATTTTCGGCCTATTTCAAGGCCCAGTTTCTTAGTTCTATATATAGGAGCCTTTAGTCTTCTAGGGTTAACTAAGTTGGTATAATGTAGCTTTTATTTTCCAAGTAGGTGGGAAGGAAGAGTAGATTTATCTCTCTCTCTGGAGTTCTTCTTCTCTTTTCCTTCTATTTTCTTCTCATTTCTTTTATTTTCTTTTCTTTCCATTATGTTCCTAGATCTATGAAATTTAACTCAATATTTTCCATGGATATATTTTTAGGGAGTAGCTAATTAACGTGGGGATTATATTTGTATTCATGTATTAATGTTTGTTTTGAGAGATTTATTAGATCTACCTATTTCTAAGTGTTTTGTAATTATTATGTTGCCATGTTCTTCATATTCTTGTGATTTGGTTGATTGTCACACTTAGTTAGCACACAACGTAGCCTACTTTCACGTTGATGCATTATTAATACCCCCCGGAAGGAAACCTAGATGCACTTGGGGTAACGATAGTCCGGAACCACATGGGTGTGTGCACGTAGATTGTCAAGTCAATGTTATAATCGACCATGCACTATTAAGACGGTGAGTTATTCTGAAGGTTTACGAGTAAAGATAGCTAAAGTAGCAAACTAGAATTATCTTTGTGATCATAGAGACATCGATAAGATGCCTACTTATTTTGCCTCTGTAGACCTAGGGGTAGAGCATTGGTAGTGTTTCACCCGGAACTTAATAGAATAGGAGAGACCAAACCTGCGCAATGAGCCATTGCCGTTGTTGCACTCCCCTAATTATAGAGGCAAGGTTGATGGAAGATTTTTTACGCGCACCCTTATGTGACATATAGGGGGAAGTTTTGACCATCGTCTGCACTACGTGTCACAAACAGTAGAATAGGATTATAGTTCTTATATTTTATGAAATTGAGGATCAAAACATCATTAATCATGTTACGCAAATATTCCTCAAGTGCTAGTTTATATAGTTTATTCTCGTGATCAATTGCATGTTAGTAGTTGTTAGTAAAAATCCCCCCAATGCCTATTTTACCAACATTGATTATTCCTAACACGTGATCGGATTGATGATCCGATCAAGGTTGTGTGTAGTGGATTATTGGATTCCTAAAATCTTTGTGGATGACCTTGGTACTTTCTACTATCTACCAATCTCGGTAGCATTGTAATATGAAAGGGTGCAATATTAAAAATTCTTATATTTGACCCTTAATAGCTCAAAGCCTCTCCTCTCATTTTTTAAACGACGCCAGGAGGAGAGGTGGGTCATAAAGCTTGGATCTGAAGAACTCAAAGAGCGGACGAGAGAGACCCTTGGTGAAAATTTCCACAATATGAATGGAAGCAGGTACATGAGTGACACGCAACTTGCCAGCTGCAAACGTCTCCTGAACAAAGTGGTTTTGCCCACTTGTGAGCCACTAGATTCTGAGCCAAGAAGATCGCACTATTGTTTTCGTATAACTGAAGTGAATAACTAGAGAGTATGATGCAAAGATCTTGTAGAATATGATTCAGCCAAAAACCCTTAGAAGTCGTGTTAGCGAGAGCCCGGTACTCAAACTCGGTGATGGAGCGAGAAATAGTGGGTTTCTTCTTGGCACTCTAGGAAACAAGATTTCTTCTAAGATACACAGCATAACCATAAGTGTAACGTAGGGTCTCAAGACAGAAGGCCCTATCACCATCAGAATAGCTTAACCTCGGGAGAACTAGTAGAACAAAAAGAGACATCAAAATGCAAAGTGCCTCAAACATATCAGAGAATCTGACTAACTGCAGCAAAATGATCATATCAAGGGTTTTGAAGATACTAACTAACTATGTTGACCGCAAAAGCCAAATCTGGATGAGTAAGTCAGATACTGGAGAGCCCCGACCAGAGAATGATTGAGTGTTGGATTTCAAAACAAAGGGCTAATGCAGCAATGGAGCTGAGAACCAGGCACAAATGGAGTGGAAACAGGAGCCGCATCAGACATCCTAGAACGGTTAAGAATATATGTGGCGTACTTGGCCTGGCAGAGAATAAGACCTGAAGGAGTAGGTGAAACTTCCAAGCCAAGGAAGTAATGAAGAGCACCCAAGTTTGTAATGCAAAAATCCCGATGCATGCAGTCAACGAACTTCCAAAGAAAAGTCAAATCGTTACTTATAAGAGTTATGTCATTGACATATGCCAACAAGTACAACAACGATGATTCCCAAGACAAAAAATAGAAAAGCCGAGCTACACTAAAACCCGAGTTGAACCAAGTAGGTGCTGAAATGCTGAAATCCTGCCTAAGGGGCTTGCTTGATACCGTAAATAGCCTTCTGTAAGTGACAAACATAATCTGGGTTAAGCGGGTTCTTCTAGCCGACTGGTTGCACCATAGAAACCAGAGAATCAAGCACACTATTAAGAATGACGCTCTTGACATCAAGCTGATAAAGTGGCCATGAGCGCATTGTGGCAATAACTAGAATTGTCCAAATGGTAGAAGCTTTGACCACGGGGCTGAAGGTATGGTTGAAGTTAAAACCAGGGGTCTGAGAAAAAACTTGCGCCAAGAGACAGGCCTTATGGCGATCAACCGTGCTGTCGAAATTATGCTTCAGCCGATAAATCCACTTGGAACCAACAACGTTGACATCCGATGGTCGTGGAAATCCCAGGTGTGTTGTCTACAAAGAGCCAACATCTCATCATCCATAGAATAAACCCAAGATGGATCCTGAAGGGCCGAACGATAATCTGTAGGTTCTTTTTGGGCAAGCAATGCATCTAGAAGACCATGAGGAACAATGTTAGAATAATCTCCAGCTGAATAGCACTAGCCACAAACCGAGTAGCCATCCGATGAGGATTAGGTTGATGTGCAGAAACCGGAGGAGAATATGCAGCCGGTGAGGTAGCTGGCTAACCGGATGGGCTGGCTAGCAAACCAGATGAGCTAGTCGATGGCAACACAGGCGGAGCAGGATGTATTGGAGCGGTTACTGGATGTTTTGAATCGGCAGAGAAGTGGAACATGGTGTTGTAGGCAATGAGAATGATAGCATTGATGAGCCAGGAGGGCTGGAATCTGAAATGACAAGCTAAGAATGAGGAAATACCACCGTGAAAGAAGCAAGAATATAAACTGATGCATCAACGAGATCCCAAAAAGTTGAGACATCTAAAGAGAATGGAGATACTGAAGTAGAACCATCGGCATAAGGGAAGGAAGTGTCATCAAAACAAGCATGTCTGGTGATATATATATATATATATATCTTTCCAGATATGGGATCCAAACATCGATTTCCCTTGTCCTGGAAGTTGTACCCAAGGAGCAATTTTGTGAACTGCATATGAACAAAGATAAGAGTACACATGTTGGAAAATAAATCCCCTTTTGTGTAGAATCAAGATTAAAAAAAGAAAGGATGAAATGGAGAACATGGATTTTAACGTGATTCACCAAACATGTTGGTTACCTCCATGACAAGAAACATATTAATTTTACTACCGAAATGGGCCAGAAATATTACAGATGTTAGGCATTACGTCACGCAGGACCATCCAACTTAGACTACAGATACAAAAATGACTACATTGTTCCCACGACTTACAAAGGGGTTATTTGTAGACCATAACAGATGTCTACCAAACTCACACCTAACAACTCTAACTCTCCCTATATTTATAAGAGTTCAAGTGTAGATCAAGAGTCTTCATTCATGAACCTAACTCTTGAATTTCTCATCCATAAACCAACCACTGAGTTTTCGATTCATGAATCCAAAAATCTTGACTTCTTAATTAATAAGATTTGTGATTTGAATAGTTTCCTAACAACAAACGACAGCCAAATACATGGAAGTTTGTGTATATGGGAACTCGATCATTAACAACTTCATATGGTGATAGTGTCCCAAGAACAGAAGTGGGTAGCTGATTTATGGTATAGATGCGTGAGGCCAGTGGTAGAGAGGGACATGAGAGTGGTATAAAATAGAGAAGTCATGTCTACAATGTAGCAGTGCTTGCGCTCAGCCCGACCATTCTACTCAGGTGTATACGGGCAAGAAATCTTATGGTTAAAGCCCTTTGTCTGAAAGTGAGAGCGTAAGCGATCATTTACGAACTCAGTCCCCCCATCACTCTGAAACACCTTAATGGTGGAAGAGAACTGGTTCTCCATAAAATCCTCAAATTGGAGATAAACATACCAAGAATCAAATTTACGGCACAGTGGGTAAAACCACGATAGTCGGAAATGATGATCAAGGAAAATAGCATAGTACGAGAAACCATCAGTAGATAAAATAGGAGAGGAGCCCCATAAATCACAATGAACTAGATCAATTACCCTATCAGTACATTTATTATTTGAATGAAAAAATAATCGCTTCCCTTTAGCCTTTTTCACACGCATCAAAATGGGTGGGTTTGGGCAAAACCGACGAGACATACAAGGATACAGAAGCACACAAACTAGAAATAATGGAATGTAGAACATGACCAAGTCTAACATGCCAAGTTTCAAAAGAAGCACGCGACTTATTTGATTCCACAGTAGACAATAAATTAGATGCACCATAGTCTAAAACATAAATCTCATTATCACAATGAACCTAACCCAATATTTTGCCAGCGATTTTATGCCGAATAATAAATGAGTGATCATTAAAGCTGACAAAAGAGTTTAAATCTCAAGTTAATTTGCTAACCGAAAGCGAATTTGTACGGATATTAGGCAGAATAAGCATATCATAAAGAGACATAGGCTTAGAAATCCGAGAATCACTAACATGAATACTAGGGAGTAGAGAACCATTACCAACAACGATGTGGTAAGAACCATCATAAGGTGTCACAAGACCAACGTCAGTAATGGACGATTCCATGTATTTTTTAGCGCCAGAATCTACAATCCACTTGGAGCCATGATGTTTAAATCTGCGTGAATTGGAAAATGCCATAATTGTAGTTAATAATGATTGCCGGAGATTTTTAAAAGTTGTGCAAAAAGGCTGAGGCAGCTAGCAACGCTGGAGGAAGAAATGTGCACGCAATGCGCAGTTAGGAGGAAATCACGTTGTCTAATCGACGCGCGATTGAGCAACATGCATGTAAGTGTAAGGTGCCTTCCCCAATAAACGGGCACGTGAAGTGCGCACGCTGAGCAAGTCTGAACAAGGAATTCGTCAGAGGAAGACCTATGAGCAATGATGGAGGTTGAAGTGATCGGAAACACGCCGGAGGCGACGCGCGAAGAACCCTGAACTCTGGAACGTCGAACTGAGACTGAGAATTGCGTAAACTGACAAAGTACTTGCATGTTGTGATTTATTTTGATGAGAACTCATTTGTGATTCAGAATTGATCCACGAAGGAGTTAGTGGCTCTAGGTCGATGTGATCGAGGTCTTTATGTGCTTGAGAGAAGTGGTGCTGCTTTTGTTGCTCATGTTAAGGCTATAATAAACATAGAGCTTCTTTTGATATTTGGCATGCTAGACTAGGCCATACTTCCATTTCAGTTATTTCATTTTTAAATAAACATAATCTTGTTGAGGTTGTTTCTCTACCACCTAAACCTATTCTTTGTTAGCCTTGTGAAATGGCGAAAGGTAAAATGCTTTATTTTGTGGACAATCCCAGATAGGCACATGATTTTCTTAAGTTTGTGCATTGCGATTTTTGGGGTCATGCTCCAGTGTTATCTGATAGTGGATTCTCTTGCTATGCCATTTTTGTTGGCAATTTACCTAATATTATCTGTTGGTGCGAGAGTCATATTTCTTTGAGACGTTCTTACAGTTTCAGAACTTGGTCGAAAACCAATTTTCTTATTTGATCAAGGTGTTTCAAAGTGATGGGGGCACATAATTCACTAATTCCCGACTATGATCCCATTTTCCAAAAAAATAATTCTTCACCATATTTCTTGTCCGTTTACACCAGAGCAGAATGGTAGAGCGGAACATAAACACGCCACATTGCAGAAATGGGTTTACCAATGGTTTTATCTTCTGGCTTACTGATCTCTTACTGGGACGTTGTTTTTTCCATGATTACCTACATTATCAACAGGCTTCCCAAGCTTGTTCTTCACAACGCCTCACCATACTCTCTGCTCTTTGGTCGTCATCCAGACTACAACAATTTCTACCCTTTCGGATGTCGAGAGCATCCCTTCATCCGACCGTTTACTTTCCACAAACAGGCCCCTTGTAGTACTCCATGCATTTTTTGGGTTATAGTGCTCGATATAAGGGTTTTCGTTGTCTAGATCTAGTCTCTAAGAAAGTTTATCTCACTCGCCATGCCCATTTTGATGAAATTTCTTTTCCATTTGCTAGAGACAATATCCCTACTACTCTAGACTTTCTAGATGTATCGACGTTTATTGATCCCAACTTGGATGATTTGCAAGGCCCCTCTACAAAATTTTTATTATCCACTCGTGATCCTTCTTCTGATACATCGACACCTTCTGTTAGTTCTCCGACATCAGCTTCTCCACTGCTACCTTCTGATGGCTCTCCTACATTATCCCCTATTGTCGATTCATCGCCTCATCCGCTGACTACAAGTCACTGCAAGAACACCCTTTCTCAGACCTGCTATCGCCCAACGAAGCAGTATACGGACTATGTGATGAAAGGGTTTTTTGCGGCATTACTAGCTCAGACTGAACCTCATAGATTTCATTCTGCTCTTAAGGATCCCCATTGGGTAGATTCTATGGATGAGGAAATAAGTGCTCTTCGTCAGCAACGCACTTGGGATCTTGTCCCACGCCCTAACAGTGTCAACTTTGTTGGCTTCAAATTGGTTTACCGCCTCAAGTATCGTCAGGATGGAACTGTTGATTGGTATAAGGCACGACTAGTTGTACAAGGATATTCTCAGCTACCAGGCTTCGACTTCACTCACACCTTTAGTCATGTCGTCACAAAGTGAGAATCATCATGTCCTTGGCTACTACCTTTTCTTGGCCTCTTCATCAATTAAACATTAAAAATGCATTTCTTAACGGTCTTCTTGATGCTCCAGTCTACATGGAACAACTGGTTAATTTTACTAATCTTGTTCACCCTGATTATGTCAGTTGTCTCTGTAAGGCTATTTATAGTCTCAAACAAGCTCTCCGGGCTTGGTTTTAGCGGTTCAGTTCCTATTTATTTTTTCTGGGATTTTGGTGCAGTTCATTCGACACCTCACTTTTTGTGTTCTCTCGGGGATCAAAGATTCTATATCTGTTAGTGTATGTGGATGACATCATTCTCACCGGAAATGATTCTCGTCTCATTCGTCGGTTCATCACTCGCACTGATCGTGAGTTTGCTATTAAGGATCTTGATGCGCTACACTATTTATTTAGGATTGGAGGTCTCCCGTTCTTCATCCAGACATTTTTTAGACAGGCTAAGTATGCGATGGAGATACTTCAGCGTGCAGGAATGATGAATGCTACTCCCGTTTCCACAACCTTTGTTCCTGGTTCTCAGCTTCTCAGTTTTTCGGGTTCTGAGTTCTCGAACCCTAAGATTTGTCGCTCCCTGGTTGGTGCCTTACAGTTTTTGACCATAACTCGCCCAGATCTCTCCTATGCAGTTAATTCTGTTAGCCAGTTCCTCCAGCCACTTCGAGAGAATCACTATCAAATTGTCACTCGCATTCTTCGCTATGTCCATGGCACGCTCTATCATGGTCTCATTTTTATGCCACCAGCTCTAGAGCCAACTCCGGTGCCACCTCCAGATATATTTATTGGTTTGTGCCGGATCACTGGCGACTATGTGAAGAAATGGGACCGGTTGGCCACCCATAGATCAAGGAAACATTTTTTTATAAGAGAGCATTGGATACTCTCAGGCTAAGAGATCTGTTTCTCTGCCTCCTCACCAAAGGAAGCTTGGGTGGTTTCATGAGTGCATCCACTTACCGGCGGTACACACTGGAATTCCTTTCCACGGTGAGGGTGTATAACTCAAGGAACGAGGAGCCTTGCGAGAGGTTTTTCTGGTTTCATCTCAATGATGCATATCATAATATGACCCTCTCGACTATTGAGGAGGAATTCGGTTGGGAAACAGCGGACATTAGAGCGCGATTTGTTCTGGAGGCCCCAACCCGCATTATTGATAATGATGTCCAGTTTTGGTATATATACCATCACAAGGAGATTTCGGGATGCAAGGGACAAAAGTAATATCATCACCCCATCCCGTTCTCAACTTTGTGCACTGGTTCTTGATGGGCACACTGTTATGCCAGGCGGAGCCAAAAAATGTGCCCGACAATGAAATCTGATATTTATGGAACCTCACAAGCAAGGGCATAGGCTACATGAAGTGGCCTGAGTGGGTTGAGTGAGTTATTGGCATGGCGGGGAAGGCGAAAGGTGAGATCTCGACGGGAGGCATGATCACCCTCCTGGAGGACCACATACAAATCACCGCCTCGGCAAGTCTTCAGCGTTTGGGCAGGGGTGAGTCATATCTTATCACTTTGTCGAGAATGGCGAACTACCACCTCATTAGGCCTATTGTTGCCCAGGGTGTATACCACAGGTTATATGGGAAGATGGGATCACCTTTATGACACTCCCTTAGGCCGAGTGGACCAAGCTAGAGGTCGACGCACCTGTTGCCGACTTAGAAATTGAGCCAGATGTGATATGCGGGGTAGATTTTGAGCAGGAGCTTCAGGGAATGGATATGATGCCAGTCCCAACCGAGAATGACAGACTTCCTTTCACTCAGCCTCCAGTGTAGGATAGACCACATTCTCCACCTCAGCCACAGCCAGAGCCGATGCAGGACGAGCACATGCATGATGAGTTCCCTCTGCCGCTTCCAGACGTCTACTCCCGTCGAAATGATATTAGAGCACAACATATTCATATCAAAAAGCTTATTGGATATGGATAAGGAGATTGATCATCTCTCATCCCAATTTTATGAGATGCAGTCACACTTAGATGGTGCCCGGGGACCTGATCCCGAGGCAGAGAGGCGTAGATACTATCGTCAGAGGAACACAAACTTGATGGCTTGATATCAGCAGCGCTATCTCAGAGACTCCTAGGATGGTGCCGGTCTTCATACTCTTTATTATGAGATATTTTCATTTCCAACTTTGATTCATATTCTTTTTGCCTTTGGTGTTTACATTGAGGGCAATGTAATGGTTTAAGTGTTGGGAGGGGTTGAAATCACTTTGCATGCTTGTAATCTTGACACTGTATGTTTTTTTTGCTATTTTTTTTATTGAAAATCATTGAAAAATGATTTTTTTAAAATTTTGGAAATTTTGGAAAAAAATTGAAAATTAAAAGGGAAAAAAATGAAAAAGTAAACCCGCTAAGTTGAAAACCCGAGAGGGCAATTTAGACAACATTGGGGACCTGGATAGTTTGAAACCCCAAAAGCGCGGCCTAGGTAAAAATGAGAGGTTAAATATGGGTGAGATGTGAGCCAAAGAAATATGATGTGTGGCTAGGATGAAAACCTGAAGGGGCTCCTAGGCAAAATAAGAGAAAGAGAGAAAAAAAGAAAAAAAATTGTTACAAATATACTCATTTTCAGTGTTGGACTCATAAGGTTGTGGTTGATATATGGATGAATCGGGCAGCCTAACATCATAGAACTTCTTGGAATTGGGTGTACTTATTTTTGGTTGATATATTGGTATGAAGTGAAGTATGTGGTTGAACCTTTCATATGATTTTGACTTCATTTTGTGCTATTGGACTTTAGGATTATCAATTCGGGACTTGGAAATGTTTTTATGGGTAGTGATGAATTGATAGGTGGTAGGTTTGGGTAGATTTAGGAATTGGGGTTGTTTGTGAAAAAATCTCATTTGATCTTTGATTTTGGGATTTATGATAATGATAGTTATTGTGAGGTATTGATTGGGGAAATAATAGTTTTAGGATGTGGATATGTGAATCTCTTTGTGTTCTCGAATCCTTTCTTACTCGAGGACGGGTATGGTTCAAGTGTGGGGAGATTTTATGTGTCCCTTTTATATGGTTATTTTGGGACCTTTTGGACTTAATTTTGTACGCTTTTGTGCTCTAGATCCTCTATTTTGACTTGAAATTTTCTTAGGAGAGTTAAGAGCGACTTTTACACTCTTATTATTTTTCTAGGGAATTTTGTGTGACAAGGCAATTGATTGAAGATTTTAAGACCTTGAAGACTAAATTTTGAAGAATTGAAGACTTGAAGACTATAAGAATAAGTGGAGAGGAAGACTTAGGCAAGAAAGAGAAGCTTTGAAGATTCAGCATTCTCATCTGTCGTGAGTCACCACGCTGCTGCCAGCTGCCTTACTTTTTGCTTTTGTCCAGTACTATAAATACCAACTTTTATCCTCTCTCTTCCTCACTTCTATTATTCCCATTTTTTTATTAAACCCTAGTTTTCTCTTTGTTTTTTTCCTTATTTCATCTTATATTATGTTTGGTTTGTTGTTGATTATTAGTATGAACTCTAGTAGCTAATTTTAGTCTTGGGAGCAATTGATTGAATCTTCCTTGCCCATGTCTTGAGAATCATTTCTACCTATTTATTTCTTTTTCTATTATGCATTTATGAAGCTTTTCATGTTGGTTGTTAATGTCATTAATGTGATTGGAAGTTTGATAATATGCAATGCTTGTATGATGACTTGTTAGGAATGGGTAAAAGTAGCTAATTTTTCCTCTTTTGACATGAAATCCAAGAGCATGAGTTAGAGCTTCGAATTGGGTTTATGATATAATACTTACTTGATGAGTGTGATAATGTTAAACTCTTTATCATGTTTGTTCTAAGGTAGAAAGTAGGAGAAATCATTGAATGTTGAACTTTCTTGACTAATCTTAGTAAATGAATAAATTTGTTCAATGCTTAAACATCTGGATTAATGTTAATAAGTGTTACCAATCTTGTTGATTCTTTGTACATAATTCCATTAATGGGACATCTTTAGGAATTTCTCAACTAAAGAAGTCATTAGTGAGGTTTACAAGAAATGTCGAATTCACTCTTGTAAACTACTACCAAAGAAGGATAGAAGATTTATCTTCACAACAAGTGGTCAAAGTAGTAAATAAGTCGTGGATTCAAATATAGATAAGAGGCTCGAAAGTGGAAATAAATTGCGCCCAAAGATCCCATAATTTATTTTTTATTCACTCTTTGCAGTTTGTTGTTTGGTTTGTTTAATATCTTGTTTATGATAGCATCTTTGTCCATTAATTTCATAACTTAGAAAAACCAAGCTACCCCCACCCCCCTCTACCTGCTTTTATTTATCTATATATATGTATATATATGCTTACATACACACACACACACACACACACACACACATATATATATGCTATTATCCACCATATATGCATAAAGCCTTATGAAAATCCCTCTTCTTCGTGAATGACCCCGATTTACCACTATCTACTTAGTTGTATTTAGGAAGCATTTAGGGCTTATAAATTGTAACTTTGAGAGGTGCAACAACTAACTCCTAGGATGACATTGATATGGTAGGATTTGAGATCAATAAATCTAAGCATGATTCACATATTTCCTCTCTTATGTGCAATGGAATATCCTTTGTTGATGAGCCTGTTCAATTTGATGACTCTTCCATGATTAATGAGAATGAATGCCTAGATGAACTCCTTGATCATCTTGAAGAGAGTGATAAGATGAATAGTACCTTGAGCTTTAATTGTGATGACCATGTTGACGATACTTATGTTTTGCATAATATTTGTGATGGAATTTTCATAGTGGATTGTTTTTATATGGCCACTAACATGCAGCGGTTGGTGGGCAGTGGTGAGGACATACAACTTCCTCGACCACCTTCCAAACCCAAAGGTTTAGCTAAGGAATCGACATTGGTTAAGGAAGATGATTTTGATGGTGATTAGGTATTTCCAAATGTAGAGACCTTACATGTTTTATCTTGCTTGAATGAACCTTGTGATGATGCAATTCTTGATGAGCACATTTCTCCTTGTGTGGTTAAAGATGATTTGCTTCTGATTTATGACACTAATGTGCAATTGAGAAGGAAGTGGGCTAAGGAATTAACAAATTAAACCCCTTCCATCTCCCAAACTCAACAAGAATGTATCTACCGTTGTTAAGGATGGAAGTGTTTGGTACATATCTCCCAAGGTTAAGGGTAAATTTAAGGTAATGTGGAGACTCGTCCATAGGGATGTGGTCAATGGTGGTGTCAAAGACTGCGATTCTGGTGACCCATCAACCCATTTTTCTTAGTTTCAAAAAATGTATGAAATAATAAGTTGTGAGGATGACACTAAAGAAACAGTGCTTTTATTTTGTGTTAATAGGTTTCAAAAAATTTCTTCTGAATTCTTGGACTGTGTTTGATTTTTGTGGCATTTTTAGGAATGTTAGTAATTAAATTTTGCCTAGAACAGTGCTACTCTCGATTTTTGTGTTTTTGGGTGCAAGAATTATTGTGAAAAAAGTTGGAAGGAGCAACGCTTGGCATTGACCATGCCAGTCTCGTGCCAAGGCAAGACAACATGGCCCGTGCCAAGGCAAGACAGCACAGCCCGTGCCAAAGGCAAGACAGCATGGCTCGTGCCAAAGGCCTTTGGCACAAGGCACTTATGCTAGCACAAAGCATTCCAGCTGGCACGGGTCGTGCCGATGAATCCCGCCCATGCCACCCAAGCCCAAAAAAAAAAATCCCCAACCCTCTATAAAAGCCTCGTTCCTATCCCCATTGTTCTTCATCTTCTTCTTCCTCAAAAACTAGAACCCGAGCCTCTCCCTTTTCCATTTGAATTTCTGACATATCTCTCTCAATTCTTGTCTGAATTACATCAAATTTGTCTCAAAATCTTCGTTTTTCCAATACCTACAAATCCCATTGATTATTGCACCCAAAAATTCTATATTTATCCCATATTTTTAAAACTTTGGTTCATCCTTCATTCGAGTTTTCTCCCAAAAACTCAAATTTTGATCTACTCCGGATGTTAAGGACTGCTGTAATTTGGTCTAGGAGGAGTCCTGCATGCTCTAAAAGCACAAACCCACAAGAATTCAACTCTGATCCTCACCTAAGGTACTCTTCCGACTCACTTTTGGGAAATTTTGGATTCGTGAGTTTTTGGATATTTTGGGTATTTGCATGTTTGGGACCTTTAGAAAGTGGGCCATAGTTGTGATTATATATTCTTAATAGGTTTTTGAGTTTGGGGTTGTTAGTTTAGGATTGTTGGACTATTAGTTTTGTTGGTGTTGTTTGTGTTCAACACTGTACATCATGCCACGTAGACAGAGAGGTGAGCTGAGAGTGCCGTTTATGGGCTTGACCACGTTTCTCTCGATTAGCAGGAGCGATGGGGCCATTTGGTGGGATGCCCCATCCTCGAGACCAAGTTTGTAGATGAGATTACCTTAAAGGAACTCAAGATCTACAAACCGGCATGAGTGCTCCTGAGAATGATAGGGCGCAAGGACTTTATGGAGAAAACGGCCCCCACTTATACCAGATACAACTTAGAGTTCCCAGAGACTATCAGACCTGGGGTGAACATATTTGGGGAAGAAGGTCATGAGGTTCCATCTGGGAGACGTGGAAAGATCTATGATGCACAAGCAAAATAATCATCATTTCCAGTCACTATCTCCCCCAATGATAATTATTTTGCTGAGTCGAGCAGGTATAGCAGCAAGGGACCACCTCCTGGTTCCGAGCTACACTGGCATAGCATCTTCGTTCCATCCGAGCACCATTCATTCAACCCTTTCCGGGAGAACGGTTCTTATAGTTTCCAGTCGGTATCATCATACGATATATGGTACAGGCTACCTATACATGAGCCAAAGTGGATGCAGGCTCTGGGAAACTCTATTTTTGGGATGAGGCGGGATGCCACTAAGCCCGATGCTCAGTTGGACTACCACCAAGGAGAGACAGCGTACAGATTTGACAGGGTGGACGACCAGTTGCAGTACTTGAGGATGGATATGGGTTTTCTATACCATGACACGAAGGAGATCATGGATAGGTTGAGGACAACAATCATTGGAGACGGGCACCATCAGTAAGAGCTGAACGGGCAAGTGTGTGGAGCCAAACGTGGAGGATGGCATTTAGGAGTCTTTGATGTGTCCAACCTTTCTTTTCACCTTAGTCACGTGCATTGAGGACAATGCATGGACTAAGTGTGGGGGAGGGGTTGGAACACCTCCATGGTGGCTTCTTCTTTGTTCTTGCTTTGTTGAGTTGGAATTTTTTGTGATGATGTGTTCCCTTTTCTTTTTTCCCTCACGTTGTTTTTCAAAACTCTTGGTTATTAGTTTGTTTTTGTGTGAGGTAACCATTTGTAGTTTTGTTGGGGATGTTTTGGAAACACTTTGGTGGAGTTATTTTTCATTTTAATCATATTCATGCAATATGAAGCCCTTCTTGGGGGCATTTTGTGCTACACAAAAAAATTAAAAAATATATATATATACCTAGCTAAGTCGAAAACCTGAAAGGGCAACTTAAGCAAAAATTGGAAAGGCCCAAATAGGTTGAAAAACATATGCAAAAGTGAGAGACCATGGTGTGAAAAAAAGTGAGAGGTGAGCTCAACATGTGTGTGAAGCTAGGATGAAAACCCAAAAGGGCTCCTTGGAAAAATTAGATAAATTGAGAGAAAAGGTAAAATTTAATTGAACATCTCTTGGATTGTCATTGACGCCTTCTTCGGCGAAGTAAGTTAGTTTCACACTTACCACATACACATTGTCTTTTATTGGTTTGATTTGGTTGGATAGGTTACTTTAACTTCTTTGGGGAGAGTGAGAGTTGTGAGATTCTTACATCTTTGGGGGAACTAGGGTAGCTTAGGATTAAGGTTGAATGTATTGGTTAACTTATCCTTGCATCCTATTTTCCTCTTGAACTTTGCTCCTTTTTTTTACTCGAGGACGAGTAAAGGTTAAAGAATGGGGGATTTATCTGCACCTAAATGCATGCGTTAACCAATGCATTTGACATGTTTGTTATTATGCTTTTGTTGGTTGATTTCTAATTTTAGTTAGGTTTACATTACAAAGGGTTTAGATGACCGTTGTTGGTTTTCTTATCTAACTCCATAGTTTTGTGGACTTAATTGGATCTAATGGACACTCTGTCCTCAAGAGAACCTAGATCTTCTTTTGTGAGCTTATTGGTAGGTTGCCCGTGTGCACTTCAGTGTAGTTTTGTAGAAGGTCATCTGCAAGAATGATAGTAAATATTAGAAGAACGTCCACAAGGGTGTAGTAGAAAAAAGGCCACGAGTTAAAATGTGGTAGTGGATGAAGTCAAGCCGAGAAGAAGAATGGAGTCGAGTTCAACATTTGAAGACTTGGTGCGGTCGTGCCAGTCAACACAGGTCGTGCCAGCTAAAACGGTTTGTTCCCTCCAACACGCTCCCTTCAAGAGCCTTGGCATGGCCCACTTGATTTAACATGGCATGTGCCATCAAATCATCTCGTGCAGCTAAGTATGGGCACATGTCGTGCCATTTAAAATGATATGTACCGCTCCAAAGTCAACATTCGAAGACCAGCCCACGGGGTGTGAAGATTTATGTTTCGCACCATCAGTATGCTCATAAATCGACTTCCAAACGATGGCCCCCGAGGATATACATAGCCCGCACCAAACAAAAGAGGAAAATGATGCACCCGGCCGACAGCCAGTGAAGATTTACACGGCCCGTGTCATTCAACTGATCAAGGAAGAGTCCCTGTCGGCGGCCCAAGATGAATGGTGTGGCCGTGCACTTAGATAGACTGAGAAGAAATCTCACCCTGCGTCTCGTGTTGAATGACACGAGTCGTGCCAAGCAAAATCAACACAAGCCATGTTCTACAGCATGGCCCATGCTAATGGCTGCTAGGGTTTGGGTCACTTTTTGGGTCTTTTTCAAAGCCAAATTCCCTACTGCTATAAATAGGAGCCTATTTCTACTAAGGTTTAAGTTTTAGGGTTTTCATTAGTTTCATTCTCCTAATTCTAAGAGTAGACAGGGAGAGAATGGGAAATACCCTTATCTCTTAGATTTTATTTTCTCTTTGATCTTGCCCAAAGACATTGAATCCAATGAAACATTTGGGTTCAATGAGTAGGGAGTAGTTTATTTTATTGGGGATCTATATTTGTATTCATGACTAGAAGTTAACTTTTTGAGATTTAAAAATTCCCCTATCTTTATGTCCTTTGAATATTTGTGCTTGATTTATGCTTTCTATTGTGAGATTTATGCTATGTCATGTTTTATGATGCACCCATACATCCATGTGTAGTATAATATCATGTTAGGCTCCATTGCAATCTTGGGAATTCTAGATTATGGCTACTGTAGGTTTCAAAGTACCGCGGAGATGAGTGCATTCATGTTACCTTGAGAGTACCATCCCGATTGGTTAGACTATAATTATAATTCTTTAGTCATGTGAGGAATCGCATGTTAGGGGCACTAGACTGATCCTTAACAAGGAGAAACCATTGGCTTACCTTGGTAGATGAGCGTGATAGTTTGTAGCGACTAAGGTTGTTGTGTAGCGACTAAGGTCATGTGAACTCTAGAGTCATCACAAGATGCCAACTCTTTTGCCTCTCTAGGATGAGAGATTGGTATCTTATAATGTATGGGCCTAACACCCTAGCTGCCCAGGATCTCAACCCAGGAAAGCAGGCCCGCCCAACAAGCGACTAACGAATAGGATGAACGGTTGGTGGGCAAGACAGGATAGGATTTGTCCCATCAGCCACCAAATATGTATATTAAAGGGAATAATCATGTAACCAAGGTAATATTTTGGGATCAACATACTATTCACATGCATATGCTCTGCACGACAAACATGCCTAATCGGAGCGTCGGAGCAAGTACAACCCTGCGCCTGCCTGCCTGACCTCAGTCTGTTTGTCTTGTAGGCTCAGGTGAAAGATGGACTAGAGAAGATCACAGTTAGAATGATAGAAAATTCTAGCATGAACCTTAGCGTCGTCTATAAGGATTATATCATCTTTTATCCTCCACGCAGCTCAAACAAAATAGAGCCACAACCGGTAGGAAACCTGTTTAACCGGGTGTCCATGGAAGACGTTACGCACCTGGAGGAAGATTCCACCCCAATGTTGATACCGAAGAGATAAAAACATCAGTTTCATACGACGGCAGAGACTTCAAACAACTCGAAGGTCCTTCGGACGATCATGGCATCTCAGGGGGAGATGATGAGAAGGCTGAAAGAAATGGAGGACATGAAAAACGGTAAGGCAAACTAAAGAGGATATGATATTCAACCAATTGAGATCTTCCCAGAGTAAGAAGTTGAAAGTGAAGCACCCAGCCGAGGGGAGAGGGATCGGAAATAGCTCAGAGCAGAGCAAAGAACGAAAAAAACACAGCCACCTCGGGAAGGAAGAGAGACCGGAGGTGGAGATACTGAAGCACACCACGAATGGTGAGAAGGTTATGTACCATGACTGAGGGAGAAAATGATGGTCACGGGCAAGTCCCCGCTAAGAGGAATGGAAGAAGAGTCAAGGAAATAGAGTAGGGGATCGCCATTCACCAGGAGGATACAGCTATTCACGACTGATCCAAAGCTAAAGATATCGACAAACCTGGGATAGTATAATGGGGTGGTCGACCCAGAGGATCATTTGCACACACTCTTCACCAACATGTTCATCTTCATGATACCGCGAGCCATCTGGTACAAGGCGTTTGCAACCACCCAGACAGCAGTAGCCAAGGTGTGGTTCAAGAACCTGGAGGATGAGACAATTGACAATTTCAGTCAGCTGGAGCAGAAGTTCTTAACTCGTTTCATGCTGAGAAAGAAATTCCAAAAGACGAGGTCCGAGCTATTGGCCAGCAGAGACACTGTCGATGTATTGGAAGCGATTCAACAATGAGGCAAATCAAGTTGAGGAGAGGAGCATCCAGTTCCTCGTTGACACGTTTATAAATAGCTTGTGGCCCGAGCTGTTACTGAGGGACTGCACCCTGGACCCGCCGAGGATGATCGATGAGTTAATGAAGAGATTTGGAAACTTTAATAGGGGAGATTTGGATGACAAGAGAAGGAAGGAAACACAGGGTGGTTACAGTCATCGAAAGGCTGATGCAAGCGCGGATGGAAAGACGAGAAAATATGAGAGCGCTAAAACAGGCACCCAACAGGTGCCAAGCAGGTTCAACAGATTAGAAATTATATTCACGCCGCTAATCAAAAAGCCCAAAGGAATCGTTTCCCTGTGCGTAGAGAAAGACATACTGGATGTGCCAACAAGGATGAAGAATGAGCCTGGCAAGAGAGATAAGTTCCATTTTTTGTGATTACCATGATGACCATGGTCACGACACAAACGAATGCATCCAATTGAAGCATAATATAGAGGATGTAATGCAGATTGGTGACTTGGCGCACTTGGCAAAAATTGCAAAGGCGCGACAGAGCAACAAGGCCACCTACTAGAATAAGAATAGGCACGGAGGATCCTGCAGGCTGCAGGATGGGCGCGACAGAGCAAGAAGCTTCGACAGGGAGTAGAGGCATGATAAAAGAAATGAGGTTGCTAGAGTTGATAAGAGGGAAGAGTGAGGCAAAAGGTAGAGGGAAGACACCCCCGGAGAGGATGGAATGACAGCAACGGTGACAGACATGTATGCCCTCAAGTGCTGGAGTAAGGACCGAGTCTCAATGAAAAGCACGGTGTAGGCATACACCGTAACAAACACCATCATATAGGAAGCTAGGTGAAAACGAAGCAATAACGTTTGACGCGAACGACCTGATGTCAGACAGGCCGGCTAGTGGTGATGTGGTGGTGATAACAGTCAAGGTGATGGACAAGAGGATTCACCGGGAGTATGTGGACAGCGGAAGTTCTACAAAAAAATCATTTATTGGCATTGCTTCGAGAAGCTGGATGAGAACACGAAGAGGAAGCTAGAACCGATAGACAATCCGCTGGTGGATTTTGCAGACAGAATAGTATAGCCAGAAGGAACCATACTTCTTCTGATAACGGTGGGAGAAGGAGAAAGAATAAAGACCATGGACATGGAGTTCATAGTCGTGAAGGCAAACAACCTGTATAACCTAATACTGGGAAGACCGTGTTGGCACTGTCGAAAGGGATAGTGTCAACCCTGCACCTGCTGCTAAAGTTCCCGACCAGGGGAGGAATAACCATGGTCAGAGGAGATCAACAGAAAGTCATGGAATGCCACTGAATTTCCCCCATCAAGCGCAAGTGAGGGAACAGAGGCGAAAACCAGGCAAGGCATGTCTATAAGGCCAGGCATGTTAGGATGATCACGGGCAGAGAAGACCCGTCAAAGCTGGGCGTAAAAGTGGAGGATGTGAAATTAAGTGAAAACCATCCAGTACGGGTGGGAACATCTCTCTCGTCTAGAGTAAGACAAGAGCTTATGAAGGTGTTAAAACAAAACAGGCAAGCTTTTTCCTGGAAACCGGAGGACATGACTGAGGTCCCAAACGAAATCGGTTGTCATGAGCTGAGAGTGAATCCATCTAATAAGCCCATCAAACATAAGCGGAGGATGCTCTGCAGAGATAGAAATGAGGTGGTGAATAGGGAGGCGAGCCAACTCGTCGCGGCAGGGATCCTGCAAGAAATCCCCTACCCATTATGGCTAGCTAACCCTGTTTTAGTAAAGAAGGCAGACGACGGCTGGAGGATGTGCGTGGATTACACGAACTCGAACAAGGCCTGCCCCCAAGGATTTCTACCTGTTACCCATGACAGGTATCAATTTTCATACTCATACCTGCCTCATCCCATAAAAACTACATCTATACCCACACCATTGGGGCGAATGCGGGATGGATCCCCACCAAAACTACCATCCCTACGCAGAGGTTGTAACATCTAAGCTAGCCCTACTTGAAGACTGTTTGGCGCTCTGTTGGAGTTTGGAGCTAGTGTTGTAATGCATAGTAGTGGCACACAATCTAAATGTGGAACTTGCTCCAATGGAGATATTACCATATTTTTATTATATAAATTATTATTATAACTCAACCACTGATTACTTTAGAGTTTAGAAAACCATAGTTGTGAATTTAACTTATTTTCTATAAATTATAACTCAGGCATGGATACTTTATAGTTTAAGAAAATATTTGTGAACGAACTCTATCACTTAAATGCTTATGACAAGTTATAACAAGTTATAATTGTACTTCTCGGAATGTTTCAGACTACATCCTCCTACTATTTTATTCCAACAAATGTGAGAAATAATCCCACATAACATTATCATTGGTCGTCTTTTCCATGATCAACAATACGTAAACAATGATATTTTTATTGAATTTGCATTTTCTATAATACTGTGTGCAATACAATTTGAAAATATGACATGTGTCTAAGACTATTATGTCATCTTCTGGTTTGCAGACAATCAAAAGCTCAAGTTTGAGCTGAGATTTGGCAGCAATTTTATTTCAAGTTTTGGTGCTTGTTTTTTCTATTTTTCTGATTTAGTAAAGTTAGGATACGTGTTATGTTCTGGTTGGTCTCTCTTTTTTATTCCAGTATAAAAGAGAGGACAGTGTACGATCAGTGTGACTTTTTGGCATTATGTTGGCTTAGTATACACGGTTTCTTTTTTTTATCAGATTTGAATTTTGTTGCATCTTTTAGGTATCAAACCATTAGGAGAAACATACAATAATGTGTTTCTCGTATTCTCTATAGAATTCTAATCATTTTGAGCTCTATAAGTATGTCATCAGATACAGAGTCCATTGATTCAGTTCAGCAATCTGTGAGATCTAATGCTCATAGAGGAAGATCGAGAAAAAATTATCCGTTCGACTTGCAGAGCACAGGCATTTCAAGTATGGTACTGGTGGCAGAGCCTCTGAATGAGTTCAATTACATAACCTAGAGCAGATCGATGATTGTTGCTTTCAGGTCTAAAGGAAAGTTGAAGTTTCTAACTAGGGAGATTCAAGCTCCAGATCTTGATGATCCATTATATGACAAATGGGATAAGGTAAACTCCACTCTGATTTCCTAGATAATAAACTATATTTTCAAGAAGATTGCTAGGGGTTTCATGTTTTGTGAAGATGCTTATGCCTTATGGAACGATTTAAAGGAGAGATTTGGTGAGAGTAATGGGCCTCTTATTCATAAGGTTAAGAAAGATATTTCTGATTTGAAGTAAGCTAATGAATCTGTTGTTGTATATCTCACTGAACTGAAAAGTTTATGGGATGAATTTTCTTTCTTAAGGCCTAGGAAGAGGTGCAATCCTGATTGTGTTAATTATGCATGTTTACCTGCTGAAGAAGAAGATGACAGGTTACATCAGGATTGAATGAGGAATACAACTCTATTAGTCACCAGATTTTGCTAATGAATCCCTTACCTAAAGTTAGTAAAGTTTGTTGAATGATTAGTAGGATAGAAAGCCAGAAGGTCATTCACTGTAGACATCAGGAAATTCAGAGCAATTCTGCAATGGCAGTGAAAATCTACAGAGATAGCAAGGTTGCATATCAAATGAGGGAAGGAAATTCAGAAAATTATGATGACTCAGAAGCAGGGAGAAGAAGAAATGTCAGAAGAACTGATCTGAAATGTGAGCATTGTGGGAAACTAGGGCACATAAAGGAGATTTTTTTTAAAATCAAAGGTTCTCCATAATAGTGGGAAGGTAGCAGGGATACATCAGTAAAACATCAAACCTTTGTGAAACCTCAATTTACTCCTGAGGTTTATCAGAGAGCTAATCAGAATGTTCAGAATTATCAGAGACACACTGCACATGCAGTAGCTGAAGAAGATGAAACACCACTGCATGATTCAGAAGCCAGACTTCATGCATTTGTAGCAAAGCTGGTGGAAGCTTAATTTGAGAAGAAGCACAAAGGAAAAGAACAGATGCAGGATCAGTCTGGAACTGTAAATTATGCTTATTAACAAGATTTTGCAGGTAGTGTAACTACCCATCTCTCCCTTAATGTGTTTGAATTAAAGATGATTGTTGGATTGTTGACAGCGGAGCATCTAGCCATATGTGCATAAACATGTCAGTTTTCAATTTTGTATCCCACATACATAATGTCACACCTGTTTATATGCATGGTCATACTGTAAAATTAGTCAAAGCCTTAGGAAAAATCACTATGAGTCCATAAATCACTCTTCTTAATTGTCTGTATGTTCCTGACTTCAAATACAATCTTCTCTTAGTGAGTAAGCTCACAAAATCACTGCCAGTCAATTTTAAATTCTCGTACGGACTTTGTTTGCTGCAGAACCTCAGAAGTGATGAAGTCCTTGCAGCAATCAAAGAGATTAATGGCTTATACATTTTGGACAATCAGTCTTTCAATCCAGATGTGATCAAGCAGAGAATTCAGTCAAAGTTTACACACACCAATCCTCACACTGATGTAATAGGTGCAACTTTTAGTCATAGTATTCCTTCTTTCAAATATTGAAATTGTAGGCTAGGTCATCCTTCCTATGATGTATTAAAACATCTTGATGTACTTGATTCAGTCTCAAATGAAGAAAATTCTTGTCAGTTTTCCCTGTGGCAAAGCAGCATAAACTGCCATTTCCTTTAAGTACAACTTTCACAAAATCAGCTTTTGACTTAATTCATGTGGATCATTGAGAGCTTTATAATATTAGTTCCTTGAGTAATTGAAAATATTTTACAAGATCTACTTGGACATATCTCATTAAATCTAAAGAACACGTTTCTTCACAACTCAGAGTTTTCTTGTCATGATAAAAACTTAGTTTAACACTTCAATCAAACAAATTATATCTAACAGTGGCAGTGAATTTGTTAACTTTGGGTTTAGGGTTTAGGGGATATTTGAATGTGAAAAGCTATTCTCAAATTATGGCATCCTTCATCAAAAATCATGTCCCTATACTCCATAACAAAATGGAGTTTTGGAGAGAAAACATCAACATCTTCTTCAAGTAGGTAAGGCTATACTTTTTCAGTCACATCTTCCTAAAATCTTTTGGGGTGATGAAATTTTGACAGCCACATACTTGATCAATAGATTGCCAACACCTGTACTCTCTTGGAAATCTCATTATGAGTTTTTATTTAATGAAAAGCCAGATTTGAAATCCCTTAGTTTTTGGTTGTTTGGTATATGCAACTAACACTTCACCACACAAATATAAGCTCTCGAAGAAGGCATATCCTTGTGTGTTTTTGGCTATCCTACAGGCCAAAAGGCATATAAACTCTTTGATTTGCAAAATCATAGAGTGCTTGTATCCAGAGATGTAGTCTTCCATGAATTCACTTTCCCATCTGTCATATCATCAGTTTCCATTCCAGCTTCCTTTTTTGGACATTCCTCAATCAGAACCTTCTCCATCTTCTTTACCACCACCTATATTCTCTTCTCCCTCACCTCCTGATCCATTAGATTCAAATATTAGACACGGTTTTAGAGTCATTAGGCCACCAGTATGGGCCAAAATCATCCACTTTTCAACCTCAGACCATTGCTTCCGTACACTTAGCTAATATTTCCCAAGTTCAAGAACCATTAACTTATCATCAGGCAAAATGATCACATGAATGGGTGCAGGAAATGAATGAAGAACGGATACCTTTAGAGCAAAATCATACATGGGATCTGGTAAAGTTGCCTCCAGGTAAAAGGGTTATTGGACCAAAGTGGATATACAGACTGAAAGTTCATGCAAATGGAAGCTTGGCTAAACATAAAAGCTAGGCTGGTTGCAAAGGGATTCAATCAAATAGAGGGAATAGACTTCTTTGAAGCTTTTTCTCATGTGGGTAAGGTAGTCACAATCAGGTTGCTTCTTGCTTTGGCTTCAGCTTCTCCATGGCATATTCATCAACTTAACATCAATAATGCCTTTCTTCATGGGCATCTTGATGAAGAAGTTTATATGAAAGTGCCAGATGGTTACTCAGTTCCAAATTCTCAGCTGGTATGCAGGCTCACCAAGAGTCTTTGTGGTTTGAAACAAGCCTCTAGACAATGGAACAAGGAATTCACACAGCATCTACTCAGTCTGAATTTTAATCAACCTCACTATGATCACTACTTGTTCTTAAAGTTCACTCTAACTTACACTATTGCTTTGATGTGTATGTAGATGATGTTCTAATCATGGGAAATTCACTTGAGGCTATTTCTGATGTTAAAAGATCTCTGGATCAGAATTTCACTATTAAATACTTAGGTCCAGCTCATTATTTTCTTGGATTGGAGCTTTCCAGAACTGCTTCTGGTCTTCATCTCCACCAAAGTAAATACATCAAAGATATTATATCTGATTGTGGTTTAACTCAAAGCAACCCTGCAGCTACTCCTCTTCCCAGTACATGGGCTATTCATGATGAAAATTCTCGTCTTCCTGATCCAAGCTGTTTTAGAAGATTGATTGGAAGGCTCCTTTATTTGAATTATACCCGGCCTGATGTCACCTTCTATGTTCATTAGTCAAGTCAATTTGTTCAGTCTCCAACTCAGCATCACCTCTCAGGAGCTTTACACATTGTGAGGTACTTACTTCGGCATCCAAATCATGGATTGTTATATGCCTCCAACAACGATCTTAGTCTCCATGCCTACTGTGATGCTGATTGAGAGCCTGCAAAGTTTCCAGGAGATCCATAACATGCTATACAATTTTCTTGGGATCAGCTCTTATCTCTTGGAAGTCTAAGAAGCAATCAACGGTCTCTAAATCTTCTGTTGAGGTTGAGTAAATGAGCATATCTATGACAGCTTGTGAATTAAAGTGGATCAGTTACCTTGCCCAAGATCTCAGACTGAAGGTTCAAGTTGCACTTCATCTCACTGCTAATCTTGAACACTTGGATATTGATTTTCATCTGGCTAGGGACTACCATCTTGAGGGTTTTGTGCTGCCCTCTTTTGTCTTATCCAGACTACAATTAGTAGATGTTCTCACCAAGTCTCTCCCAACAGCTCCTTTCTTTCTCAACTTGTTCAAACTCAGCTTCTGTGCTCCCAATGCTGAGTTTGAGGAGGGGGTGAAGACTATGGTGTCCTCTCCTGGTTTGCAGATAATCAAAAGCTCGAGTCTGAGCTAAGATTTGGCAGCAATTTTATTTCAAGTTTTGGTGCTTGTTTTTTCTATTTTTCTGATTTAGTAAAGCTAGGACACGTATTATGTTCTGGTTGGTCTCTCATTTTTATTCCAGTATAAAAGTTAGGATAGTGTACGATCAGTGTGACTTTGACATTTTGTTGGTTGAGTACACATGATTTCTTCTCTTTTTTATTGGATCTGAAATTTGTTGCATCTTTAGTGTCACTTAAATTTTTTATTTAAAAGAAAACTAAAACCCTACTTACTAAATGCATGTGTGAACCTTGTATGAAAGATACAGAGTATATTAAACTAAGTATTTTATGGTCCTCATTTCTCAAATGTTTCTAATAGACTAATTTAAACATAACAAAAATAAAAACTATGACAGATTTCTCCAAAATTTAATCTCTCTATCCCGGAGTTTTTAATCTTGCTATCCCAAAGACCGAATCCATTTTTTCTTCATGAACAAGAAACTTACACCTATAGACTCTGTCGTATAATTTATGAAAATTTTGAAATAGTAATAGAAGTTACGCCAACTTTGACTCAATAACTCACTTCGCACTTCCCAGATGCTAACATGTGCGCCCAACTGCCGAAGCTTCCTCGCTAAAATGTCTATGTTGTGCGGAATGGAGAAAGAACAGAAAATATGAACGAAATTAACAAGACACGGGATTTACGTGGTTCACCAACTTGGCTACATCCACGGGAGACGGATTCACTATAATAGGTAGCAAGTTACAGACGCCAAGAAATTGGCCAGATTTCTA